>JAXBDA010006434.1:1845-20779 GCA_036023075.1 Gaultheria prostrata
ATTTTCCCAATTATGGGACAATTGGACTCGAGTCACACACCCAGTTCTACTATGTAATTTTTCTTTTCTTTCACTTGTTTAAGTCACTCACTCCAGGCCAGTAAAATTGTTCCAATTCCACCCAAATTGCTATATTTATGTTCTTCCAAAGAAAATTAGAGGCAGTAGACAAAAAAAGAAAAAGGAAGATGGGCCTTAGCAAATGACTTGGTGGGGGGAACAATAGTGGCCTGGCCTGTTAGACATGAGGCCGCATTTTCTGTAGGCCTGGCCTGTTAGAGGATAATATATCGGGAGTAATTTGATCACACAACTTCTGACAGAAGTAGCTTGGTTTTCTTTTTTGAATTTTTTGTACTAGTATTTTAGAATAATTTTTTTGTACCCAAATCCATATCCATTCCAAAAATTCGATGTGTACGCAAGCCAGGCATATGCAATATGAACGGACGGTGTATCTTGACCGTCCGTCCGTGCGTGTTTTCGACGGTCTGGATTTAAAAAAAAAACTCTTCCATGCTTGCATGGAAGAGTTTTTTTTAAATTCGGACTGTTGATTCCTGAAATAGATGATCCAGATACGTACGCGTAGCCTGGTTGTTTCCATTCCATCAATAAGAAAACAAAGTCATTAACATCTTTCCACAGGAGTTGAACCTACAACCTCACTACACATAATTGCAACTACACAACTCTTGGGCCAGGTGTACCAGCTCAGAAGTACTAGCTTATTACCGTGTGTCTAAATATTTCGTCTATTCCATTTCTTTTAAAAAAAATTAAGAGATTGTTTTTAAGAGACAGTTTGTCCTAAATCAAGAGTATTCTATTGTTTTATTTGGTCTGTTATGAATTTTTATCAAATTTAGATCAAATTTTTTTGGACTAATCATTTTCTTTGATGAGAGAAATGTTAAAGTAACCAATTAATCAAATCAAAAAGATTAACGAATTTCAATAAGGAAGAAAATAATTCCATAAAAAACAGTTTTCCCGCCTCCTTTTTTTTTCGTGTGCGACTTTTTCAGAATTTTTTATAACTTCTAACTTTATCCTTTTTTGATTGCTTCAGTGATTCAGTCGAAACAAATGTTTAATTCCACAAATTAGAATAAAATCTTAAAAACAGTTCACTAGCTAACACAAGGATAAGTCGTGACTTTTACGCATAAGTAATAGTCCGAGTAACTTCTAATTTTTTCAAATAAACTTCAGCAACTCAAAACTTGTTATAACTTTAACTTATTTAAAGCCGATTATACTTAATCAACTGGGGCTAGCTCAGTTGGTCAGGGCTTTTACATCTTACTAAGAGGTCAGAAGTTCGAATCTCCCCGCCTGCGTGCATGGGTTTTTCCTTTCTTTGTTTCTTTCTTTGTTTCTACCGTGTAACGGGTTTATTTCTTGTATTGGTTAAGTTGTTGGGCTTGGTTGTCTTGTGGACTCTCACATGTAGTGTCCTGAGTTGGTAATTTGTACTTCATATGTGATGTAATTGATCTTTCTTCTATCGGTTGACAAAAAAAAAGCCGATTATACTTGTCTAAACCGATTTGGGAAAAAATATCGGGCCGTGGTTACTGGTTAGACCTATGCTAGGGGTTTTAGAAATTGGACGACACAGCCTTTAGTACTGGGTGAAGGACAACCTTTTTCTTTTTCTTTTTTGAAAGGAAAGAACTTTATTAATTATTGAGAATACAACGATTAAAAGGGAAGAAGAAAAATGGCATCCCAACTGGGGAAACAACCTCCCATAAGAAGATCATAGCCTCTCTTCAGACCCGAAACCTAACGATTGGCAAGGAACCAATCGAACACCCATGGGTCAAAAATCCAGATATAAAATAGGCGCAAAAACCCAAAAGGATGGATACATCCTGTAGTGGGCCGAAATAAAACACCCAAAGGGGCTAGCGACGTCTCATATTGACAGCCAAGTGGGCCAGAGGGCCCAAACCCAACCTACAGTTGGGAATGGGCTTAAATGCTACCCGAGCCCAACTAAACCGTCTCAAAACCGACTCGGTCTTAGCCAACGTGTCGGGCGGAACGGGCTTGACTCAGAAGAGCCATAGTAAATCAACTAGGGTCGGTTGAACCGGAAGAGTCGAGAAGGATCAAGAAGAGATGACGTCTTTTGATGTCATCCGAGCAGGCCCGGCCCTGAGATTTGCGGGGCCCAAAGCACAAAATCAATTTGGGGCCCTTCATATTTAAAGGAACATTACAATTTCAAAAGATATAAATCGTCCCAAACAAAAAACTTACAAGAATTTGAATGTCAAAGTCACAAAAAATACTTAACATTACATTTACTAATAAGTACTATCACTTGAACCTCGCTCTTCTTACATTTTTAGAAGCAAACAAATCAATCAAACTAGAATAATCTAATTTTGCCGCAAAATCATTTTCAATGGATGGCATTGCTAATTCATTCAACCTTTCTTGTGACATGGTTGATCGAAGGTAATTTTTAATCATTTTCAACTTTGATAAGCTTTTTTCCCCCTGATGCAACAGTAACCTGAATAGTCAAAAGTATTCTATAAGCAATCCATGAATTTGGGTAGCAATTTTCCATCAACTTCAAATAATTGACCACTTCAATTGGTTTTGTTGACTTCTATTGGCAATCTATCTTTCAAGACTTTCAACTCCATCAACAAATCTCTTCCATCAACATCAGAAATCCATCAAATTTTCCTTCATCCACCAAATTTTCATTCTCATTATTCACCAAAGTTTTAAATTCATCATTTTTCAAGTCTTCAACCGGTTGTTCTACTTGTTTACCACTCGTAAAGAACTTATCAATAGCTCCCCTTTGAGACTCGGCTAATTGTTCGACTCTTTGCTTCTTTTTTCTTTTTTCACATCCGGATGGGTAACTTCTTTTAAGAGGCATGATGATTGATGAGCTGAGATAAAACAAATGTAAAAAGGGGACATCACAAATGCCGACATAACGTGTTTCTTCTATATATGCATCAACCATCAAAACAAGACAAAATGCCCAATATTATAGTTCTAAAAGTATAAAACAATTAAACAAATCACAAATCCCCAATATTATACTTGCAAAAGAAAAGTACAAGTCCATTAAAAAAAGAAACGCATACCTTAGAGTTGATTGCCTGATCAAATGAATGCTTGAATTGGAACGGCTCAATATTACACGTATTATGTGATCGGCAGCGGCGTCGGCAACTTCTTTGCCCTTTTAGTTTTAGTCTTCAGATCTCCTAAATGAAGCTTTTTGGTTTTGGAATTTCTAATTGGATTTTTTGATTTGGGGATTAAGGCAGGCGACTCTTCAACTTGAGAGTAAAGAATGGACAAAAAGACTAAAAGAGAGAAACGAGGCTACTATATCACACCATTTTACGTTTTGCTTTTCTTTTGTTTTAATTTTTTTTCCCTTTTAAAAGCTTCAGGCCAATAAAGATTTGGGGCCCTTGATTTTTTTGAATGGGCTTACTTAATTAAGTTAGTTGGGCCCCTATTTAAATTTTATTAGGCTTAAAAGACCCCTAGTCTAATATATCAACCCATAATATGAGGGGCTCCTTTTTTGGGCCTTTTTTTGGGGGCCCGAAGCCACCGCTTGGTGGGCTTGGTGCCAGGGCCGGTACTGCATCCGAGGCGGTTAAGTCACGTGGCAAACCTCACTTTTAGCTCACGTGGTGTGGGAAGTTACAGGCTCACGTCATGATAATTGTGCCCGAGCGGTTATGACACGCGTCAAGTTGTGAGTGGAGAGATCCCCATGCAACGAAACGAACGTGACTCCGTGACGCGTAGTGACATCACCCGTGACGAATGACCAAGGTGCCCCCGTACTTGGAGCACCTATATGTACCACCACCTCAAAGGTTACATAAAAAGCAAAATTTATGAAGCAAACTTCTTAATACCCTGTAAAGAGATCGCTATGAAAGTAGTAGAAAAGAAAAATCCTGTAATGAAATGATGATCGAATAATGTCAGCAAATGGAGAGGAACATAATGTTTTGGCAAGGAAAATACTTGAAAATACTTCATCCAGTCTCATTTTGATAGTCCCTTACGAAAAGACGTACAATTTTCAGATAAAAAATAAAGTACTTTTGCTTGTAATTTTTTTGAATTTTATCACACTAAATTAAAGAACTAATCAAGATCTTTAATTTCATATCAAGAAACTTGAAAAATCATCTGCGGAAGTATTTTCTTTTTTTATCTAGAAATTGCTCACCTTTTTGTATGAAACAATCAAAATGAGACGGAGGGAATATGATTCAAACATCACACTCATGTTTTGCAAACTATTGTATCCAGTCGTATCCATGGAGGATATCAAATGTAACATCGAATTGCAGCAAGATGGGTGGGTAGAAAGTAGAAACCTTCGAAGGGTTTATAAACCTCAAGATCGGCCCAAGGGTTAGACCCTTTTGTGGGTACCCAAATTTTCCGAAGGAGGAAGCGTGCACGTTATGTGGGCTTTTGTACATTAACCCATACACAACACGCGTGCGTGAACCTGGTCACAGGCTGGGATTGGATTGGGCATTGGCCCAGTAGTTCTTATCGTTTTACTGACTTTTGGAATTGTGCTGTGGCCTGTGGGCATTCAATCGAGTAGTTTTCCAAAATTGAATTGTGAATTCAAATATCAGAAAACTAGCGAATGACCCATGACCGAAGCCATTCCACCGATGAAATTTTAGTATGATTTACTTGAATGACACTCCGATTTCATGAAGTTGCAGTTAAAAACTAAATTTTAGTAGTTTGAAATACTCGAAGCTTTACTTTTCAATTGTTGTTGTTACATGATTGGAGAGAGTGTGGAAATTTGTGTTATGCCAAATTAGTAATCATGAGTGAGGAAGGGGGTGAGAGAGAGAGTATCAAAATAAGCAACGTTTTTAGGTTCTCAAGTATGGCTGACCATTTAGATGGCAAAATCTAAGCCCGAAAATTCATATTGGTCATTGATTAAAAGCTTAGTTGATCTGAGCCCTTGAGGGCTGGCGTGAAAATCAATCTCTACCATTCATTAAATTTCAGGGCTGAAAATATAAGGGATTCAAAAAACTGAGCCCTTTCATAATATAGATTGAATGGCAGCAAATTCAATTTTATAGCTGTTGAGATTTCATTCCTAATTTGCTGTTACATAATTCATTTTCGTGTTAATTTCGACATTCAATTCAAAGGCTCCCCATATTAAATTTTTAGCCCCCTTAAGTCCTATGAATTGGATGGCCACATCCTTTTGTGTCATTACACCAACAAACATTCTCCTTTTTCTTTCTTTTTTTTACATTTGAGTTGTCTTTGTTCTGCGTGAGAGTACTACACAGGGGCGGATGCATGTTGGGCAGAGGGGGTCACGTGACTCCCCCTGGAATTCTAGAACCATTTTTTTTTTGGTGTGTTTGTAAAACACCCAAACCGTTCAATAATTTTAAAATAAATTTTCAATTGGTCTTGTAAAAAATCAGGTTAATCGGATAATTACACATACTAGATTGAACCTTTTAAATTTTCTTTCAGAATTTAGGACCGTAAGTACCGAAAGAATATTAAAGAAAGTATGATAATTGTGTGTCCGTTATCCTAGTAATCTGAATAATACATATTGTAGGGTATGTTAAGAAGAAACTTTATTTAAAATATTATTTTGATTTGACATCGATAGGTATCAAGATGCAAATAGTATTTTAACAATATGAACTAAATATCAAGATAACTCTTTTAATGAATACTCTTCTGAATAAGTTCTATAATATTTACGGATTAGATCGCGATCATAACGGGCACACAATTGTTAAACTTTGTTTTCAAAATTCCTACAGTACTCGGGGTCCTAAATTCTGAAAGGTTCGATCAAGTACTTATAATTGCATTGGAATATTGCATATTTGAAGAGATTTGTAGTTGCTATAAGCACAATAGAACTTTAGTTTTTTTTTTTTTTCAAGCATCATACGCACAATATGTATGAAATCTTTACTAATGTTTTAAGTTTGAACTTTTTTTTTTAATAAAGAATGTTTAAAAATTGTATCTTCTCGTTATATTGGTCTGCAATTTTTTTTCCAAAGTTATGCTTCAAAGGTGACCCCTGTTTGGAATTCCTGGATCCGCCACTGGTACTACATAGTTCTATTCGCTAAACAATTTCGGCAAGGTGTAACCGTTATTGTGCGACAGTCTTATCCTTGGAAACAGACACCGGAGATGCTCAAACATCCTGTAGTGCGGGGGCGATTTTGTTTTAAGGAAACTGTGTGAAACAGGGGATTCAGTTTGAATTTCATTTTTACATTACAGCCTATATTCTATTTTTGGAGAAGATGAGTTAATATTGTTGGGAGAAACAAAGGTCCCAACAATTCTAGCCTATATTATATTTCCTTTTTCCTTTTTTACTTATATTTCTACCTTTTGTGGTTTACAATTCTAGCTTTGATTTTTTAGTGTCCTTTGTTTGTTTTATTTTCGTTTGCATTTTTATTTTATTTTTTGGTTACTTATGTATGTTGAGTTTTGTCCGGGTGTGTGTTTCAAGGGTTTTTTTTTTTTTTGCTCTTAATGCATGTGTCTTAGTTCAGTGTTATGGTTTTGTCGGAGCTATGGCTCCATCGATGGCTAGCCCTGCATGTTTTTATTTTTAGCAGTTTTTTCTTCAATTTGGGTTTTTTGAGGGTTTTCGATGGCCTCATTCAATCCTTGTTTTGAACCCGATCGGCTCCCCAGTCTCCTGCTACCCGTCCAATCCGATTGACTCCCCGCTCCAGTCTTTGTTTCAAATCCATTCGGCTCCTGTTTTCCAATTTCCCCCTCTCCCCGTCCGATTGGATTCCCCTTTGTCCTTTTTCCCTTCTCAATCAGATCAGTCTCTCATCTTCAATTTTTCCTTCCCCATGCAATCCAATTGACTTCTATTTGGGGTTGCTGTAACACTTGGGTTGCCTATGTTTGGCTGCTACCTTTTATCTTTTCCATTTGGGCGATCGAGCAGTGCTTGTTTTCAAAACCTTTTTTAGATGTATGCTGTGTTATGTGCTTATTTTTTTTTTACGTTTTGCATTTATTTTAGTTGTGTTTTGGGGGCTCGTCGCGATGGCAATAGATTGATGGTTGTGGGATTGCTTGGTTCATGGTTGGGATCCAGCTTAACATTTGAGGGATTGTTTGGTGCTGGTGCTGGTGTTGGGTTGGTCATTGTTTGTTTGGGAGCTTGTTGGAATCAGGAGGTGGTGGTTTTGGGAAATGGGTGAATAAATTATACTCTCTCCGTTCCAAAATGTTTGGTCCCTACGAAACTACGTGTAATTTTCAAACTAAAAAATAATATAGTTACAAAAATAATTTTCTAAGCAATATGGATCATGTTTGATAGATCTTATTGAGAACTTTAATATGGTGCAAAAAAAATTGAAAATTATTTTGGCAAATACATTATTTTTTAGTTTGAAAATTGCACGTAGTTTCGTAGGGGGCAAACATTTTGGAACGGAGGGAGTATGATTTTAGGTAGTTTATGTGATGGGTGAATAAGCTAAGGAAACAAACGGCCCCTGACAGTTTGTTAGGGCACACTTCCTCAGTGATTTCAATTCAATAACCACAGTTGCATTTCTTTCCAGCAGCTTCTCCGCCGATTTCTAGAACGTTGTAGTTGTCCCCGACCATCTAGTTGTATGATGTTTATCTGTGCATGCAGTGCTCTCTACCTGAGGTGCTTGAGTCACTTGGTCTGTATTACTAGTATCTGTATGGAAGTCTTGTCAATAGTGGAACAACCGTAGTAGCTGCTCATTGATATTTTTCATGCGGATCTCTGATATCTCACCACCGGATCAATTTATCGCTAGATGTATCATTCTTTTGATATCATGTTATATGTCTTTCTTAATTGCATTATGTATTTTCAGTTGTATTTGGTTAAAATCGGTAGTTTGTAATATCCCTTGTCAATAAAGTTCTCACTCACCCAAAGCCGGCTCTAAGGTTTCGGAGGCCGAAGACAAAGTCATAAAATGGGTCTTTTTATATTTTAAAGCTAATTTTGTTCAAAACATATTCATCATAAATAATCATTACAAAAAGTTCACTGATGCAAAAATTATAACATATCGTAGCCCAAAAATAACAACAAATAGAACACTACTTCAAAATTTAACATTTGAAGATCAATCTGTTCGCATTTTTTATTGCAAATGTAGTAATTAAGTCTTGATAGTAAAGCTTCTCACCAAATCTTTCTCAATGGATCACATAGCCAATCCATTTAATCTTTCTTGAGACATTGTTGATTTAAGGAAAGTTTTGATCAATTTGAATTTTGAAAAACTTAGATTCTGGCATCGAGCATGGAGAATAGTAGATTTGTTTTCTTCGGTTCTTCCTCTTCCTGCTTTCCATATTCTCATAACGTCTAGTATTTTAACTAGGCCTTAAAATACATGATATTTCAATTATGCTATCTTATTTTTTGGGCCCCAAATTTTGTATTGCGCTTATTTATACTTAGCTCATATATAAAAATTAGTTGGACTATATATATCCATACATAATGGCCTAATATATTTGTGGGACCCTAATTTTGGATGTGAGGGCCAAAAACCTTGGCTTTCTAAACCTTGCCCCAAGTCGGTACTGCACTCACCAAAAACAAAGCCTAAGATGTTGTTTTGAAATCTTCGAATTGATGTTTACCACATGTTGGAGATAGCCCGTGTCAGAGCATCTCCACTCCTTCATCAAATCTTTCATCAAACTCAAATTTGAGTAAAAATCACCAAAAACTCTACTCCACCCCTTCACCAAATCTTTCACCAAATTTGGTTTTACTCAAATTTTTCACCAAATTTGGTGAGAACCAAATCTTTACTCAAATTTTGAAGGCTATTTTATTCCTTTTAAATTTACAACAATGCCATTTATGAGGCTTTTACTCAAATTTATGCCTAGATTTTCTTTTGCCCATTGAAGTGCTTCATACCAAAACAAGTTTTTACTTAAATTTTTACTCAAATTTGGGTCAAAATCTGGGTAAGGGATGGGGATGCTCTCATAGGTTGGACAAAAAATTGTGACAGGTTAGCCACTCTATTTCATGCTTGGACACATGACACATCATAATCATGGTCCACACCAAGGACTAGCAGGAAGACTTTTTAGCAATGACTTTGACCTTTTTGTCCTTAAGGTTTTGTTGTGCATGTTGAACCTATTATTCCATTAATGTCTCTTGTTATTTTTGAAGGGCTTTGCTCTATTTTAAAGGGGGCTTCGTTAGTGGATATTGTGGATATTGAGAATGGTCTCCTAAAATTAGTTGCGATGCGCATAAATTAAAATGAATACTTAGTTATCAAAAAAATTGAGAAGAAGTGTTAATTAATTAGTTAGTAGTTCGTCAGGGTTAGGCGTACAAACTCAAACAAGATGCCCACATTATCCTGCCACTTTATACTTGCATTAGTATTTTGTTGAATGAAAGCAAGTGACAAAGACTCTTGAAGGAATTCATGCTTCTCTCCAAATTTATGGTCCCATTCAACGATTAGGCTTGTGATGCATGGCCTACCTTCGATCTTTTCCACAAGAGTACATTGAAAAAGTGTGTATCATTCCAAAGGCATAATGTGTTTAAAAAATCTACTCCAAGATTCTTCATGTTTAATGTCTTTCCAACTTTACTATCATTGAAATCCATGTGGACATGAAAAATCCACGCCCAGGTTTATTTGATTTTTACTCTCATGGATGATTCTAGGAATCAATCAATGATTAAAAGACTAATTCATAGATTACACTAGTTAAGTACTTGATTAAGCATTGTTCCAAGCAACAACAATTTAATCCATGATTTTGAGTGAGTAGAGAATTCAAAAATTTCCGAGTAACAAGCACAATACAAGGATGTACTACATGAAAACTCAATACTGGGGACAAAACTATATGGAAAAGTGACCGACTCAATCAGTGGCGACTCTAGGAGTTCGGAAACATGGGGTCATTAATCAAATACTCTTGCCAACCATAAATCAAAGAAAAACATTACAGTAATGGCAACTAAGTCTTGTTCCAACAAAACTCACATTTAAAGTTCAACCTAGCAAGACAGATGAATCTATCGTTGTCAAAAGAACAAAACGAGTGACTAGGATTCAAACAAACCACACAAAGAAGTAACTTTTATGAATTTTTAGAAGTTATCCAGTGGTGTCACGACCAAATTTAGGGATTTATTTATGAGTTTTTTTTTAAAAATAATATAACAATAGTAAAAAAAAATTCCCGGTGGGGTCGGCTAACCCACTCTTTCTACTCTGGCATCGCCAGTGGACACAATGACACAAGTCTTTCTTGCAATTTATGACGTGAATCACCAGAATTTGCAAGAAAACTATCGGAAACTCACAAATTGACGCACTCATTTTATTTGCAAGAACTGGAGCTGGCGTATGCATGTCACTCACAGCTAAGTCACGAATAATAAGATGAAAGTATTCTTGAAGAATATACTATTTTTCTAGATATACGTGACATGTAAGCTAATTCAGACATGTGGTTATAAAAAAAATGTGTTGCGTTTATGCAGAAAAGTAACACTGGATTTTAATTGTATGGGCGTAATATCATTCTCTCATACGAATCAATGTAATTTGCAGATGACCAAGCTAGCTGCTGCTATCTGAAATACTTGAAAACTTATCCAGTACATATGATTAAACACACAAGCTTGTCTGCTACCACTTTGTGGAAATGCGTATCGCTTTCATCAATCTATTTCATGCTTTTCTCGACCAACTTTTCATCCCTTGGCCAGATTGTGTGAGTTTACAATGATCTTGCTTTAGACTTGGTATGAGTACCATTGCGTCATCGCTGGCAAGTTTTGTGCTATGTAGGAGTAAATTGTTAGGGAAAAATGGTTTTTGAACATGTAATTGGCTTGTTGAAAAATATTAATAAGGAGTTGGCAAAGTGGTATTGTCTTAGGACTTAGAGGTTTGCTCCCACTTAATGTCTAAGGAGTTGGGGCCACTAGGGGTTATCCCCGATTGATACCACCATGGCCCCGGAATTAGTTGAGGTGCAAGCTGGCCCGACATCCGGTAATCGAAAAAAAAAAAAAAGATTAAGGAGTGAATATATGAGCAAATGAGTACTCCATTGATATTTATGTCGTATTTATTTAAAGAAAATAAATAATGTTAAATATCTTTATGGACATAATTTTTGCATAGATTTATTTCTTTAGGGACTTAATATTTTTCCTCCCTGCAATCTTTCAACTCTCCCACAAACTCATTTATGACCTTGTAGTGGTTCATATTCCAGTCAATATTCCCTAAACTAATTAGCTTTCTAATTAATCTTTCTTACCAAAAGTCACAAGGCATGAGAAGTTCCTTAAGTAATGATTTTCCCACCCCTTTTCTTATAAATGCACCAATTTTTTTTTTTAATCTTTTAGTGACAAAATTCTTAAAAATCCACTACAAGACCAAAAAGAGGGTGCATTTATAAGAGAAAGGGTTGTGAAAATCATTTTCCTTACCATAAGTATTAAGTCAAGCATTAAATTACATTAAAAAAAGTAAAGATAACCACTGTAATTTTATTTGGTGAACAGAAAAGTAAATTCAAGGCATCCACATTACTGCAAAGTAATTTTATTACCTTTTTTTTTGTCAAAATAGTAATTTTATTAAGAGCATCCTTATCTCACATACCAAAAAAAACACCAAATTTAACCTCAAAAATACCTTTAATGATTTAACAAGTCACTTTTCAAAAAATTCACAAAATCAGACTCTCTATTCAAGTTTTAGCAAGTCCCTTTATAAAAAAACTCACAAAATCAGACTCTCTATTCAAACTTTTACTCTTCCCTCCCTCTCATCTTTTGGTGCGTGAACAGTGCCTCCCTAAATTTGGGGGGTTACTGTAGCAAAATTACAAAATGTAGCAAATTAGGGAGGCATTTGAGGAGCCTGATTTTTAAGATTTTTGGAAACTTTGTTCTCTACTTTAACTCAAAACGTTGAAGTATGGAACCACATAAGGATTGCTCTTATAGGAAAGATTTACTCCTACCAAATTGTTGTACAGAAAGCAATACTAATAAACATGTATAAAATGATTCACTAATGTTTATAGCAAACCAAAAAAGGTTGTAAAAATCAGTGAAGGAGACAAAAACGTGTCATAAAAATGTGCTGGCCCTTTGGAATTCCACACCCCTTTTTATCTCTTCTCTCTCTCTCTCTCTCTCTCTCTCTCTCTCCAGGTCTCTTCCCTTTTAGTCTGCTTCTCACTCATTTACTTTCTCACTCTGTCTCTCTCTCTCTCTCTCTCAGATTTAGGATGGTTAAAATGGAGGGGAAAGTGCTGTTACATAGACGGACAGACACAGGATTCGAGTGTCTCGGTCCTTGGTTACGTAAACTCATTTTTGTAGCTTTTGTGGGATTTGTGATGAGTACAATAACATGGGGAGAAGAAGACAACCTTATAAACCCATCCAAGTTGGAGATGTTCGTTGATGATCTTCCTGATATGCCCAGAATCAAAGGTTTCGATTTTGACCATGGCGTCCCCGTACCCAAATCCTTGAAGATTGGCATGTTTAGCAAAAAATGGGTAACCCTCTCTCTTTCTGTCTCTTTTTTCTGGTACTTAATTTCTTGCGTTGTTTAATTGGCGTGATACAATTACGTAACCTTATTTGCTCTCATTTTCCTTTATGGTTTATGTTATTATAGTATTTTTTTCAAAGACCCTCTTGATTAATCATATCTATGTGATAAGGATACAAAACTTTGGTTCACCAAATTAATATAAACTAGCACACTTTGCCGACTAGACGACTAAAGATTCCTTCCGACAGCTATATCCTTTATCGTTTACATAAAATGGCCCGTTTGATAACAGGTATGGATTTGAGGGATTCGTAATGAGATGGGATTAGAATTGGGATTGGAAATGAGAATGGATTGATTAAGAGGTGGGATTAGTTATTTGCATGTTTGTTTTGTACCGGATTGAAAAATAGGATTGTTATCTATTATGTTTGTTTTACATAGGATATGATTGGATTGAAAGTGTCAATTCCATTTTTGCCCTTATGTCCAAATGGACCTTCCAATTTTCCCCAACAAAGCAGTAGTGACCTTTTCGAAATTTTTTGGGTCATTATCATCACCAATTCTGCCAGAGACCAGATTCAAAAAAAAAAAAAAACCCTCCAAACACCCATCTTCCTCATCGTCTCTGTCTTCCAATTCCAGAAAACCCATCTTCCTCACCATACTCTCTCTCCTCTGGCACTCACCACCACCCTCCATCCCCTCACCGGAATTTGCTCTGGTGAAAAAAAAAAAAAAACCTCCAAACACCCATCTTCCCTTCTTCTTCATCGTCTCTGTCTTCCAATTCCAGAAAACCCTTCTTCCTCACCATACTCTCTCTCCTCTGGCACTCACCCTCCATCCCCTCACCGGAATTTGCTCTGGTGAAAAAAAAAACCTCCAAACACCCATCTTCCCTTCTTCCTCATCGTCTCTGTCTTCCAATTCCAGAAAACCCTTCTTCCTCGCCATACTCTCTCTCCTCTAGCGAGGCTTCTAAGGCTTTCTTGATTTATATACTACAAGGGCAATTTCGTGAAAAGTGAGGGCACCTATGTCTTCCCACCTTTTATCCCACCGGATGGGTTTGGCTGTAATGCCCCCCACCACGGTATGGGTAATCCCATTGGTTGGAGGGATTGGTAGTCCCTTGGGACTGTTAATCCTCCCCAAAAAAATCCAACCAAACATGTATTTATTAAAAAAAAAAAAAAAGGATGATTGGATCAGTAAGAAGTTGTTCTTGTTTGTATACTTAGATTTTTTGTCTTTATTCACTTGAAAGTACCGAATTACCCTTAGCTCATGAGTCACTTTTTCCATATAAAATGATAATTTGGAAATTTCTAGTAAATAAAGATAAAAAAAAATGAAGTGTTTGAGGATGAGAGGGAGTGTGAAAATTATTTCCCTTGAAATATCTATAAGTTCTAGATTTCGTCCAATTTTAAGTACAAAAAATGGTAGTCTAAAGTTCTAGATAAAACGTTGAACGATCCAATTAACCACTTACCAATATTTAATTGTGCTGATTTTTTATTAAAAAAAAGTAAAACAACTATACTCCAATCCTGAACCTATACCTAACTCTCACTTAAAAAAAGAGGAGATGTATTCCAGTAATTTTAATCACGTCATTTTATTTTCATGATCTTTTTTTTTAATGTCATTCCTATGTCATCTTCCACTAATATTTCAGATGAAAATAAGACACATTTAAAATTAGAGGGACACAAGGGTATAAAAGGTTGAAGCAATCAAGTATGAGGTCCACTAGTGTTTCGCCTCACGTGACCAATAATTAATTCTGTGTTTTTATACTTTTCATTCTATAGCGTCCAAAGAGAAAAAAATCATTGCTGTAAAATTTTCTTTTTTCAAGCAACTTCCATTTAAAATTTCTGGGAAACTAGATCTTGAGACCATGGGATTCTTATAATACTCCCTCGGTTCTTTTTTAAATATCCACTATGGGAATACATATAATTTTAAATCCCTTTAAAATAAATCTATCTATATAATTTTTTTAATTTGTTATATACCAAATTAAAAACATTCTACAAAAATATATTTTTTAACATCCACAAAAATACATATTTTCCAAAAGAACATTTCAAAAGAGACGGAGAGATTATCATATTATCACAGCAGAGCAATCTCCACCAACGATAGATAATTACTAGATATTATCCTCTGTTTATTCTTTCTCTAGGTGTGGTGGTTTTTGTTTGATTTCTTATGGTTATTCTGTTGCTTTACGCAATATTCTGTCTGTGTTTGGTACACACAGCTGGACACTTTTCTTTTCTCTGAAATGTCAGGGTGTTCGGGTCATTTTAATTAGCAAACCTCAACATATTTAGATAGATCAATATCATCATCAACGGGGGCCAATTTAAATTCAGGCCAAAGTCCCGTCTAGATATCTAATATATTTCGATTCTAAAACTTCGAAGGAAAAAAACCGTTCAGTTTCATGCATTGATCACTAGACCATCCGTTGAGTTTCACAACTCAAAGGCTTTTATTTCATAGTTTATTTTTTCCCCTCAAACGGTAGGAAAATACATATATAAATTACATCAAACTGGAAACAAAGTCCACAACCACTATAAATTCAACCTTACTAATACTCCATTGAAGGGAGAAATAACCCGACAACTACAAAGGTAATAACCCTCACGGCTCACACGCAGGTGGAGAAATTCGAAACAAAATCTGATGAAGGGGAGAAATAAATATGTCTTCAATTATTAAAGTGAGTCCAAAATACTATTCTTTGTGTTGGGTAAAAGTCTGAATTGTCATGGTTGCGATTTTTTCTTGCTTTTGCAGAAATTCCACAGGGACCTCCCTCCAACCCCGGTGTTTGCCTACGGTACATCTAAGCACACTGCAACAATTCCAGGACCCACAATCGAGGCCGTCAACAACGTTGACACTTATGTGTCGTGGCGAAATCACCTCCCTCAAAAGCACATACTTCCTTGGGACCCCACCATCCCAACAGCCATGCCAGCTAACAAAGAGGGCATTCCTACGGTGGTCCACCTCCACGGCGCCATCGGTAAGCCGCAGAGCGATGGACACGCGGAGTCGTGGTTCACCGCGCGATTCAAAGAGAAGGGACCCACTTGGACGAAGAAAAAATATCACTACATCAACCGTCAGCAGCCGGGGAACCTATGGTACCATGATCACGCTATGGGGTTGACTAGAGTCAACCTTCTGGCAGGATTATTGGGGGCTTACATTATCCGCCATCCGGAAATTGAGGCCCCACTTGGACTCCCACACGGTGATGAATTTGATCGTCCGTTGATCGTTTTCGATCGTAGCTTCCGTACGAATGGATCGTTATTCATGAATTCTACCGGGAATAATCCCTCCATTCATCCTCAATGGCAACCTGAGTATTTCGGTGATGCCATTATTGTAAATGGCAAAGCATGGCCCCGCATGATTGTGCGGAGGAGAAAGTATCGGTTCCGTATTATCAACGCGAGCAATGCTAGGTTCTTCAAGTTCTTCTTCACCAACGGTCTAGGATTTATCCACGTGGCGTCTGATTCGGCCTATCATGAACGGCCGGTAATGCTTAACGATATCCTCCTGGCCCCATCTGAGATTGCTGATGTCATTGTGGACTTTTCAAAATCAAAGTCCAATTCAGTTATCCTAGGCAATGATGCACCGTATCCTTACCCTTCTGGTGACCCGGTCAACGAATCCAACAACAAAGTGATGAAATTCCTAATTAAACAAGAACAGGAGGTTGACACGGGGCGGGTCCCCGAAATGTTGATCAAATATCCATCTCCTGATTTATCCAGTGCTTCGAAAACAAGATACATAGCGATGTACGAGTACGCGAGCGACATCGATGAGCCCACCCATTTGTATCTGAATGGGAAATCATACGAGAAGCCGGTGACCGAGACGCCGAAAGTGGGGACCACGGAGGTTTGGAATGTGATCAATCTAACGGAGGATAATCACCCGTTGCACATCCATTTGGGTCTATTTGTGGTGTTAGATCAGACGGAGTTGGTGGACATTGATGAGTTCAAAGATTGCATGACGAAGATGAACGATGCGATCAAGTGCCAAATCAGCAAGTACGCACGTGGCAAGAGGATGGAAGTGCTGGCCCATGAGAAGGGGTGGAAGAACGTGTACAAGATGACGCCCGGATACGTAACGAAGATCCTGGTGAGGTTTTCTTACATACATTCAAACGCATCGTACTCGTTCGATGCAACGGCGGAGCCTGGTTATGTCTACCATTGCCACGTAAGCATTCATCACCTTTTTCATAAGCATTTTGATTTTAAAATTCAATCAATCCAAATCGTGATATAGTTTAAATAGTAGTATCAGTCGCGGTATTAGTGTATCGGGAGCCGGCATATCGAATGATACGTCGGGGGAATCGGGTATAGCAGTCGTGAATTTTTTAACTTTTTGGGCGTATCGGCCGATACACAGTACGGTAAATATCGGTATCGGAGCCTTCAAATCCCGAGACGAACCGTGTACGGGGTAAATTCACAGGGGGTATAAAATAGTAACAAGGGTGTTATTATTAGCGAGCGGGGAAGGGGTATTATTTGAGTGAGGTATTATTTATCCGGGTTGTCAAAATTTTACGCAAACCCAGGATAAAAAGTGGACCCGAAATTATTAATCCAGGTCCAACCCTTATACCCTTGTCATCCCATAGCCAAGCAGGCCCTAAGACATTTTGATGCCTACACAACCACACTCTAGATCGTATTTATCTTCAAGATATATACTGGAAGCAAAAATAAACCTTCAAAAATATTTTTGACTTTTTTTTGTTCTTACAAAAATCCAAGGAAAACCTGCAATATTATCATGGGTGTCCTTAATCTAATTTAAACAAGTAAAGATTTCCCAATCTATTCTTAATTTCTTATTGCCTGCCATGTGAGCATGCAGGTCCTCTAAAATGATGAATATAAGTACCCAATGTACTGACATAGATATGGCCGCTGTGTAAGTTTTTGCCTCTTTTAATCAATGAATTTGGCGGGTGCTACCTTTGCGAAAAACTATATATACTGACATAAAATGCGGGCACAAAAATTAATGACTTTTGACTTCAAATTAAGAATTATTTTTGCCTTTTGTATGCTCACCTTGTTTTGAATCAAGTACAATTTTGTGGGATTTCTTTTTTACTAAATGCAGATCTTGGATCATGAAGACAATGTCATGATGAGGCCGATGAAGTTGATCAAATGAAAAGGTCCAACCCAAAAAGGTAAAACCAAATTTTCAGAAAATGGCCATTATCATATGTACAACATGCCCTTTGCATTTCAATTGAACACCTTTTATATGGTAATTGTTACAATGTCATGGTTTTTTTGTACAATAAGGAAAAAAAAACACATTAAAAGAGCCTCGGAGAGTGCACAATATACTCCCTACTACTGTTGCTCGCAATTTCTCAACCTATCCCTCCGCCTCTCGTACTCTCTTTCTCAAAAAAATAAAAATAAAAATGCGAGCCTACTTCACAACAAAAATGCTTGAGAGTTGAGCCACAACCGAAATACCAACCAAAGGATTCGAACATATCCCCCTTTGCTAACTGCATTACCGAAATGGTTGAGAGTAGGTTAAGGTTATATAGCCAACAGTAATGCTTAATTATGTCTTTTGTTTCCCTTTTTTCCCCACCCAAGTTTTTTAACTTTCTTTTGTTTTGCAGGATCGTTGAATTGAAAATTGCACCACAATACCAAAGGGTTAGCTTGAATTAATGGGTTTTTATTTTTTATCTTTTTTTGATAGGTGATGGTATATTGTAACGGTGGGAATATTGTGCAATGCAACTCTTATGATAAGCATACCTGAATTTGTTCCTTGTGGTTATACACATTTTTTGTAGTTGTAGCAAACCTGCTCCATATTATGGGCCGCCGGCGCTGATATTCTTTCTTGCTTAAATGGAATTAATGGAAATTGAGAAATTGGATGGTAAACGATGATATGGGTGACCAGCTAGTTTTCTTTCATGACACCATTTGTGATTGGTTATATTTCCGAAATAAAAGGTTAACGAGACTAATATAATAATATATAAATGTTCAAGGGGAACTAGATCTTTGCCATATGCACTCTAAATTAAAAAGAGATCCAAATAAGTTATGTTAACTGGGTTCAATAAATTTTAACTTATGCACTTAATGCAACATTACTCTCTTGGGCTTGTTCATGGAGAGTTTTGCTCTAGTTTTAATTGAGTTCCTCTCAAGTGC
>JAXBDA010006435.1:0-20775 GCA_036023075.1 Gaultheria prostrata
TTTGACAAAATCCTATAAATCTTGTGGAACATGTTTAAAGCCCTTGTAGTGATGCTTATCTATCACATGTATTCACCATCTAGTCTCTGTACCTGTTTTCATTTGTAGATGGGCTGGACCAGGTTTATCTAATGCGCACTTGCGCACACACACATGTTGAACTAATTTCATCCAAAAGACACTTTCATTGGTATCTTTCTAATTTAGGCTAGAGTTGTAATATGGCATGCTCCGTGAAGCTAAAGCTGTAAGTGAGAAGGCATTGGTTGTTTCATTTGCAGTCTCTTCTGAAGCTAATAGCATATGCAGTATACTGATCACTTGTGTCTTTTAATTCACTTTTGGACACATTGATAGAACTGCAACTTGTGGACCTGCGGTTTCATTTTGCTATTTTGCAGAGCATTTGTTCCTGTGATTTCTAAGCCTTCTGTTTATTATTAATTGTGCGAAATGCTAATTTTTCGCAAAATTGTGTAAGAATATGAAAATCTTCATGGATTTGTTTTCCATGAAACCGTTGTTGAGAATGGCATGTGTAACTTAATTACTTCCTAAAATCATTTGCTCCCATTTCTACTTGTAGTTTACGTGTTGGACAAAATGTGCAATAGACACATGTATGAATAACCCATCTTGCAGCTTCTCCGAGGTCGTTTCATGAATTTGTAGCTTGCCTCTCTTTACATGAAATGGAAAGGAGAGTGTAGTCATGAAAGAAAAAAACCAACTGTTCAAATGTGTACATACACAACTGCTCTCTCTTAAACATGTACATAATTAAGAAATTTGCTTTGCTTTGTTTATTCTACAAAGAAACCAATCCAAGTCGGCTTCGAATATTGAAATTGACTTTTCCTGAACTTTGCCTTAATTCATATGGTATGCTACAGAAGAGGTTTAAATTCAACATTAGACAATGTTGCAAAAAGTTCGTACCCTAACATTACATCAGGAGGGTAAACACTCCACAAATGGATGCGTAAGAAAACTGACAACAAACAAAACAAATCAAAACACCCCATTTATTCGATCTCTGCCCAGAAATCAGAGGCGAACCGACACAGAGTCTTTATCTATAATTAGGTGGTGATTTTATATTGAGTACAGCCCTGGCCCCACTTGGCCCAAATGTAGCTATTTGGGAAACCATTTCTTTCCTCAGCAACTGAATGTAAATTACCATCTTATCCCTCGGTGGTAACTTTTCCTTGATCACAGGGTGGTTCAGGAAACTTTCCATCCAAACCGTGGTTGATGGGAATTGGACTGGGTCTACAATTTTCATGCAGACAACTTCCTACCAAACTGGAAGCCAGTGAGAGATCCATCCAAGTGCAAGGTCCAAATAGCCAATGTTTTCCCCTCCAAAAAACTTGGATGTTTTCCCTTTGAGCTCTTCTTCCATCTTCTCCACGGTCTCCGTGGCTAGTTTCAGAGCTCTTTCCTTTTCATCCCCTTGAGAGCACAGAGCCATAAATGCATTCACAAAAAGCTGCATAGCGAAAACAAGATTACCATTCGTTCAAAAACAAGTTTGAAAGTTCATGGTAAATGAATTCAAAATTAACATCTCATAGAAACGATAGTAATAAACATCAACAAAAAAAATAATTAGGAAAATCAACAAAAAAATGAAGGTAGGTAGAAAAATTAATTACATGCAATTGACTCTGGTATCTAATGAATTGTAGGGTCTACTATTAGATTTGAACCAATGATTCACGCCGTATGAAAGTAGTCCTCTAACCCATTAATTAAGTAGGCCATTTGTCATCCCACCAAGCCACAAAGAACCCATTTGTATCGATGGATAATTAATCTTCAAAAAATATGGTTTTACTGATGCTGCTATTGGCAATGTTTACAAAAATCCCACCATAGTACCCTTTTGACATCCATTCCGAATAAACTCCACTATAAGTTTTTGCCGATTTTTTATAAGACACATGCATCAATGGCGATTTCTAGAAACACATTAAAACAATTTAAGAGCATTTAACGCTTTCCAAACGCCACCCAAACGCGATTTTCTTGTAGTGTACCACCTTGGTGGTAATCATAACTGTTTCTCCGTTTTTGGGAAAAACTCAATGGCGCCGGGCGGTTGTTGCTCGGGCGTGCCAGGACTTGTCGACGTCCAACGTGGAAAAGGGTTGCGTGTCTTTTCTGACTTCTAAACGTAGCGGTTGCGTTTGACCCAAAGGGTAAGGCCAAATGTTGGTTCATTGTTTACCTACGAGCGAGGACTTAAAATTTCCCAACCGCGTGAGAAAAAGAAAATAGCCGTGGAGAACAAGAAGAAAAAGAACTTTATTACTCCCTCCGTCCGGATTTGTTGGTCCACAAACATACTTTTTCAAGTTCGAAAATGTTTGTCCATTTGCAAAAGTTAAAGGGTAAGGTATGGAGAAAGTATACAAAAAGTGATGGAAAAAAAGTAATGGAAAAAAAGTTGGAATCCCCAAAATGGACCAACAAATCTGGACGGAGGGAGTATATCGGAATAATAAAGTTGAAACGAAACAAACTTTATTAACGGTTTAACAAAGTTTGGGTACAAGGAAATAGAGAAAACAAGATCTAGGCGGTCTAGAATCTTGTGGAAAAAGATAAAACTCAACGGAGTTGAGTGGGTACTTTGCTGGAAAGTAAAAACATAGTGTGGCCGGAGCCAAAATTTTAGGTAACCGTGAGGTTAATGGTTGAGGAACCCATTGTTTGTCTTTGAAACTGGTATTTATAGGCAACTTCAGCCGACCAAATCCCTACTCTTGTGTTTCCTGCCCACATCTCATGCTGCCAAGTGTCCCACATTGTGCTTCCATCTTCTCTGTTGGAAGTTATCTGCAGTTACTTTGAAGAAAACTGCATGGCTCCCTCCCTTGTGCGTGGAATCTAGAGATCATGGGGGCCATTTGACTAAACAAATGGCCTTTGAAGCTGCCATGTGTCCGATAATGCCAAAGCTCCCTCTTTAATGGCAGTTATTAGCGGTTCTTGGACTTGATAATGGAAAATAATTTCCTTCTTTTATGGGATAAACCATAATCCCATTACCTGGTCCTTCTTGAGTTGCACGTGTAATTTATCAATCATGGGGCCAATTAACTTAATTAATTAGCTTCTATTTGTTTCTAGAATCTTGCCATTATCATTTTCATGGGCCAAACTCTTGGGCCCTCTCATAACCGAAAAAATAATAAATGGGCCGAGATTCAATTAAAAATTAATTGGCCGCGACGTACAAAAAATCAAATTAATGTGGCCCATTAATTTTACAAGAGAATTTAGCCAATTCGGTCTAAAAATAATACTTTTTGCCCTTTTGGAAAAAATGTCAAATTTGGGTACAAACAATAACTTTACTCATTTTGTAAGAAGATGGAACGAAACTACTGGAGTAGTAAAATGAAAACAAACAGGGAGGTAGTACTGAGCAATTAATTAATCGAACCTCACCTTCTCGCCAAGGTCAGCTAAAGATCGGGCCATGGCTCTGTTATAAGGATCTTGAGGCAAAAGTGGAAATTGTTTCGTTACAGACTGAAGTGTCACTTTTTCGCCATGAATCAGCACCGGCATCTTCTTGTGAACCGGATTCAGTTCCGAAAGCAGAGGAGTTTTGTTAAAGATGTCTTCTTCAATGTATTCATACTCTACACCCTTAAGCCTCAGAGCCCACTCCACTCTCAGTAAATATGGGCTTACCCAAAATCCCACAACCTTCACTACTTCCTTGCTTTCCACGTGTGTTTGTGTGTTAGAGATGGTTGTTCCTTAAGTATGGATGTGGGTTTATATTAGATTAGAAAAATGAAAAACCAATACCCATCTAGAAATCCAAGAAATTAAGGTGAAACAGCTTAAAGTAAAATTTATGTTAGAATTCGATGGAGAAGATAAGTATGAAGTTTGACTATTCCGGACAGGTTTGATTTTAAATTACAAATCATGTTCTTTCACGAAGGTAATCTATTAATTATGTTTATGCCATACGGGGCATTATTTAATGGGTAGAATAAAGTCGGTTAATCTTTTCTTTTTGTCATTTACTACTTGAAATGTAATTTTTGGCCTTCAAGTTTGAAGTATTGGTTTTATATGGTTCTATGCATTATGCAAAATTATGTAATCATCCTTTCTGCATCACGAACGCACACCAATTGTTAGAAGTACATAAGACTCATGACCAACTATACTATTAACTCAGTTAATTTTCAACGTTGGGTTTTATCTTTGTGATATATGGGTCATAATTATTGAATGAGCAGTTGGCCTTATATAATCCGAGCCATTTTCAGTAATCAGAAAGTCATTGGTGTTGAAAGTCTGATCTGTCTGAGGTTCTTCCCGTGTGTGCGTAGGCCCAATCCGTTGGGGAGTATCCACGGAGTCCACCATCACATGGACCCAATATACATTGAATGACATATCCACTTAAAAGGCTAACCCTTGTAGGAGGTAAACCACCCAATTGTATATTAACGTTCAATGTTTTTTCTATTTATCCGATGTGGGACTCATCCTTCACACATGTTTCTAACAATTGACCCAATTCTGTGCCCAGAAATTTGTAGTAAGAAATTTGCCTTGGTCACAGGCTTAATTCCTTGTACACTCTTGTTCAGTAGGAGTAGGACTAGGTGTTCCCGTAGTCTGCTAAAGCACTATGGAGCATAGTGCGTCTCATTTTGGCTCCATCACAATCTCATAATTATAATTACCTGTCCCACATCGGAAGTCTACATGGGTGATACTAGATATATAAAAAACCACGTTAACCTACTACTAGTACCTTGAATTTAAAAATTTTGGGGTGTGGATAGTGAATTTATAATCGAGAAGTACTGGTCCAATGGTCTAAATGGGGTGTGACATTAATAGTGGTATCAGAGCTTAGGTTTTTGATTTTTTGTACACATGCATTTTGCATTCCATCTTGTCTTGGAAGAGGTCCGGATCCATTGATAAGTATAGGCATGTGAGTTCGTATTTTATTTGTGTATATAGTTGTACATTTAGCTTATAGTATGTCGTATAATATTTTTCAGCAACTCAGGGCAATGGATCGTCCATGACATAATGTGAGGTGGTTGTTAGCGTGATTGGCATTTTCCAGATTCCGACAAACCATTGGAGTCTATACTTTTATCTTTTTCCTTTTGGGATTGGGATGTAGCTTAGTTGATTGAGTCTAGATGCTCCACCCGGTGGTTGAAGGATTGGAGAAATGGAGTTTGTTCGTACATTGCCTCGGATTCGGTTCTTGAAAGGTATATGCATTTCATTTGCATTTCATGTTCAAATTTTTCCATGCATCACATTTGGTTAAATTGATTAGAGGTCTCATGGGAAAATCTTGTTTTATATGGCATTGGATTTCTTGTTTTTCCTTTGGGTTTGATAGAGGAAAAATTTCTATGGCATATACCTCTTTTAAATAAGTTCTAGAGCTTAGCGCTTGATGTGCGCCCCTGTTAGTGTTCGTTGCCTTTCAAGTGCTTTGTTCATAACTCATTCAGAGCGCAGCGCTTAATGAGCGCTAGTCGTAGTGCTCGTCTTTTTACTAGCGCCACGCATTTTTGCCTCGCATTTTCGGCTGTACTAGATAGCGCTCGTTAGCTATTTTGCAAGCGCAATGCGATTTTCTTGAGTATGTGGCATTTTCTCATTGGCCCACTTTAGGGCTTTGTCCTTGGCACTATATAAACAAATTTTTCACTCTTCTAGGTCAGATTTTGATAACGTTAGCCCACCTTAGAGAGAGAAACACTTCTCCTTCATTTGTTCATGGGGTTCTATGCTTTAGAGATGATTTCTACTTTGATTTAATCATCTTTTATTCATTCTAGTGCTATATTCTAATATATGCATATGCACTAGTTTGATTCTTATCAAAATCTCATTGCATCATCAAGAAACATTCTTTTCATATATTTATGTGTTAAGATACTTTAAGTATGATTTAAACTTAGTGTTTGATCATCTTACTTGTTAATCTAGTGCAATACTTTTGTTCACCATGTATTTGCTCTAGATTGATTATTTTTATCTAAGAATTTTCACTAAAAATCAAGTCTTTTATCTTTTATGGGTTCTTGATGCATTATATGATTTAAACCTTGTGTTTAATCATTTATTTTGTCAATCTAGATTAATCTTCTAATACTCCATGGATTATATCTAGTTTGATTATTTTTCATAAAAATCTTCATTCATCATCATGTCATTCATCTCATGGTTGATTGCCTTATTTCCTACTTGAGCCGGTTGGACCGGTGCTGAGTTGACTCGGAGATCAAGACAGTTGTGCTTGTGGAGTCCATGGAATAAAGAGGGTATGGGGTACTACATCAAGAATTGGAGTTAGGTGTCACAAGGGGTTTGTTGGGTAATTCCTAGTCTTGTTAATTCTTGTAAACCTTTTGATTTATGGAATGCAAAAGTAGGATTAGGCCGTGGTTTTATGTTTACACCCTAAGTAGTTTCCATGTATATCTTTTGTCTTGTCTCTTTATTTTAATTGCTTTATATTTAGCATATTAAATTGTGGCAATTAGAATGGAGCTTGGGTGATTGTGATATCTGTTAAATAAACTTAATTTTTAAATTGCGCTCTTATTCACCCCCCTCTAGGACTCGTTGGTGCATTAGTATTTGTTTTCAGTGGTTGCCTTTCGCCTGGGCTTCCCAGCTCTAGCTGCTCTGGTGGGTACCTCTATAGTTTCTAGCTGTGGTGGGGCCATTCCTTCTACTCGTGGCCGAGTGCGTCGCGAAGCTAAAGCTGTAAGTGAGGAGGCATTGGTTATTTCATTTTCAGTCTCTTTTGGACTGTAGCTAATAGCAATATGCAGCATACTCACCTGTGTCTTTTGATTCAGTTTTTGACACATTGAGACATTGATAATTTGCAAAATTTCGTAAGAATATAACCTTTAACCCATCCGTTTATTATTGTGTGAAATGCTAATTTTTCCTCAAAATTTCATAAGAATATAACCTTTAAAAAATCTTCATGGTTTTGTTTGCTATGAAACGGTTTATTGAGAATGGCATATGTCTTACTTCCTAAAATTAGTTGCTCCCATTTCTACTTGCAGTCTACGTGTTCCAATTAATAATATTTATTCTATAACTTTCTGTTATTACCGGCAGTAAAAACAACGGTAATAGTTAACTTTACCGGCGATTTTTTGTTACTTCCGGTAATTGTCACTAGCATTTTCATTACCGCTGGTAAAAAACCGCGGGTAATAGTGTTTTTACTGGTAGTTTGTCATTAATGCCAGTAATAGAACCCTTTACCGGCATTTTTCATTACTGCCGGTGAAAGTCATATTTGACATAGTGGTAGAATGTTTAAACAAAAAAAATAAATTGACCTAATATACAAGCTCCTTAGGCCCTGTTTTTAACAACTTTTTTAGGGCATGAAACCGCGGCTTCATTAGCTTGTGTTCTGAGCCGGCTATGAGAACAATTTTTGGATTTGATAATTAGATCTCCAAACTAGTTTATGCACATCTCGACTCATACTAAGGCCCCCAAGAGATGGAGAGGGAAAAAAGGATTCTTCATTGGTGGGAAACAGACGAAAAGCATAACATGACTTCTAGTATTTTACTGCCGGTAATAACAGAAAGTTATAGAATAAATATTATTAAAAATATCTGCCACTTGAGCAGCTGTTCCAATATGCAGAACCTGAACCAAACGAGCCAACACTTTTTCCCTAATGAAATGATAATCAATCTCTATGTGTTTGGTCCTGGCATGAAAAACAGGATTATTAGCCAAGGCCATGGCAAAAGAGTTGTCACACCATAACACATTTGGGGAAGAAGAGGCAACTTGCAATTCACCAAGTAACTGATGCGACCAAACAATGTCAGCTGTGCATTGAGCCAAGACACGATATTCAGCTTCAGTAGATGACCTTGCCACAGTGGGCTGCTTCTTGGCACACCAAGAGACCAAGTTGGAACCTAGAAAAATACAGAAACCAGTGGTAGACCTTCTGTCAGTAGAGTCCCCAGCTCAGTCTGCATCTGCATATGCAGTTAATACCAGAGGTCCAGAAGAAAAGGACAAGGCATGACCTAATGTCCCTTTGACATACCTCAGAATCCTTTTGACCATAAGAAAATGACAAGCCTTGGGAGCATGCATATGTTGGCACACCACATTCACAGCATGACAAATCTCTGGCCTAGTGAGAGTAAGATACTGCAAAGACCCCAACAAGGTATGAAACAAGGTCACATCAGAGAACACTGCATCCTCATAACAAGTAGGCTTGACTGATTCAGGAGTAGAACTAGGCTTACACTCAAACATACCAGCCTTATGCAACAAGTCAGTAGCATACTTTGTTTGACTTAAAACCAAACCAACCTTAGTATAATGAACTTCCAAACCCAAAAACAAATTAAGAAACCCTAAATCCTTCATAGCAAGCTTAGCACCCAACAAGCTAACAAATTCTGTAATAAAAGTCTCATTGCTGCCTGTGATGATTATATCATCTACATAGACTAAAATCAAAGTAAGAACAACATCTTGAGAGTAAATGAATAAAGAACTATCAGCTTTGCTATTAACAAACCCACTGGAAATCAAGAAGGCCGAGAAAGTAGAATACCAAGCCTTTGGAGCTTGCCTTAACCCATACAAGGCCTTTCTGAGCCTGCACACATAGTGTGGATGAACAGGATCCCTATAACCCAATGGCTGCTTCATATAGACTTCTTCTTCCGAGCAACCATGGAGGAAAGCATTGGTGACATCTAGTGATGATGAAGAGCTAGAGTAAGAGCAACCCTTAAGGTAGGTTGTTTCACAACTGGACTAAAAGTTTCATAGAAATCCAACCCTTATTCCTGCTGATTGCCATTAGCAACAAGTCTGGCCTTGTATCTGGCCACAGATCCATTTGAATGCTTCTTTATTTTATAAATCCACTGACATCCAATTATGTGAGCATTAGGAGGTGGTGGAACTAAATCCCAAGTCCCTTGTGTAAGAAGGGTCTGATATTCCTCATTCATAGCTGTTTGCCAAACATCATGCTTATGTGCTTCGCTAAAAAATCTAGGTTCAACCAAAGGAACATAAGAAGAAACAGAGGAAAAAAAGGGAGTGGTGACAGTGGAAAGTAACGAAAATGGCTGTTTGGGCTTATGAATCCCATTCTTGGATCTAGTAACCATTGAATGAGAAAAACCAGCCTGGAATGAAGGGATGCTGGAACTGATTGTGGGAGGTGGTTCAGAGGAGTGAGACAAAATAGAAGAGGACTCAGAAGTAGAAGAAGGAGCAGCTGAACAAGAAGGAGAACCACCAGAGGAAAAAGGAAGGACTGAAAGAAGAAGTAGAAACAAGAAGATCATCAAAGTTTGTTGGTGGAACATGAAACAGCACAGGAGAGGAAGACTGAGAAACAGAAACCAATTTGGAATAAGGAAAGAAGACTCTACGAACTTTACATGCTTGGAGATATAAACCTTGTTGGCAACTGGATCAAAACACCTAAAACCCTTTGTAGTATCACAATACCCAAGAAACACACACATAGCAGACTTAGGCAGAAGTTTATGAGGTGTATAAGGCTTAAGCCATGGATAACATTCACAACCAAATGACCTTAGAGAAGCATAATCAGGAGGTGTTTGGTAAAGAAGAGTATAGGGTACTTGAAAGTTTAGGGTAGAATGAGGAAGTCTATTAGTCAAATAGACAGCAGTAAGCAAAGCTTCTAGCCAAAACTCAATGGGTAAATCAGATTGATGCAACAAAGTAACAGTGGTTTCAATCAAGTGCCTATGCTTCCTCTCCACTACACCATTTTGCTCTGGTGTATGTGGACAGGTGGTTTGATGAACCATACCAGCATTAAGAAACAAAGAAAGAAGATAGTTATTAATAAACTCTCCTCCATTGTCTGACCTAACTATTTGAATGGGAGTTTTGAATTGAGTGCAGACAAATCTTTAAACTGAGCAAGTTTAAGTTTAACTTGTGACTTGTAGTGTAAAGGAAATAACCAACAGTATCTAGTACAATCATCAATCAACAACAAGTAGTATTTATACCCTTGAAAAGAAGGAACAGGACTAGGTCCCCATACATCAGCATGAACTAATTGAAAAAGGATGGAAGCATGAGAAGTAGACAAAGGAAACTGTAGTTTATGACTTTTGGCCACACTACAACTACTGCGCTCTAAAGATGCAGATTTATTTACAGAAAGACCAAGGGTTTTGACTAAAGGAAGAAACAAAGCAGAACTAGGGTGACCCAACCTTTAGTGCCACAACATAGTAGAAGAGGCAGAACAAACATGAGCTTGAATAAGAGGAACCTCTTTAGATGAGTTCAGAAGTGGATAGAGACCCTGGTGGCAGGGACCCCTGTAGAGAATGTGTTGAGTGGCCTTGTCCTGAATGACAAACCCATGGGAATAAAAGACAACAAGACAGTTATTATCTTTGGAAAACTGATGGACAAACAAGAGATTATGAGAAATATGAGGTGCATGAAGCAATTATTAAGAGTAAAGTGAGCATAAGGTGTTGGCAATAAGCCTTTACCTGAATGAGCAATAGGAATAGTGGCACCATTCCCCACAGACAAGCCTTGAGATCAAGTAAATGGCTGATGTAAAGACAGATTGGACAGATCATGAGTCACATGAGTAGTGGAGAGACTGTCTCAACTGGATAGGGTTGTGATGGTACCATGCTTGTAAAGCCCTCCTGTTGTTGCTTGTCATAATGTTGTGCCATGTGTGGCATGTATGCACTTGAGCCTGAAGAATGACCATGGTATTGAGGTACACCATATGGTGGAGGATAAGATGGTACTCCAAGAGGACCAGAAGAAGATTCACCATAGATGGGATCATGAGGAAAATAGCTCTGTGGTCCTGCAGCAAGATGAGCTTGAGGGGAGACATAACCCTGAGAATAGCTTAACTGTCCCCTTCCCTAAGAACCATAAGACTGAGGAGGTTTCCATGGACCACGATACATATGCTGAGAAGTACCTTGCCCTAAGGGATACTGAGGTGGTGGTTGGAAGGACAAATTCTGTCTATGATGGCAATAATAGGCCGCGTGGTTTGTTTTCCCACAAATTTGACACTCAGCTTGATTAAATCCGCCAGAAAAGTTGGTACCAGTCCTCCAATTGTTATTTCTATTAAAAGGTCTATACTCTTGTGATGGAAACTGAGCATACTGTGGTTGAGAGACAGATGGTGAGATAGGTGTTGTGGTTGCAGGAGTATGAGATGGTGAAACAAGTAATGAGGAAGGCGAATACATACTGGTAGATGAGGTTGGTGCAGTACTAGATTGCAAGGGTACAGGTTTAGATGTGGTAAGGAACACACTTTGCAAATGTGAATTCTTAGAAGTAGTGATAGACTCAGCATTCAACATGGTGACTAGTTCATCAAATGAAAAAGTACCTCCTCGTGTATGAATTGCGGTCCTAAAACCCTTGAATTCCTCTTCTGGTAAACCATTAATGGTGTGAAACACCAAATCATCATCTCTAACAGGAAAACCTGCAGCTGCAAGTCGATTTGCATAGTCCTTAATCTGATCAATGTACGACTCCATCGTGCCTGTCTTAGTAATGTTATAGAGTCGCCTCTTAAATTCATGTACATGAGTTCGTGTCAAGGAATTAAACCTAGATTCAAGTGACTGCCACACCTGATATGCATGATCAAACCCTAACACCAAGGGTAGAGTACTTGCAGATAGTGTAGCAGTTAAACAAGACAGCAATTGACTGTCAATCAAGCACCATTTGATGTACTCAGGGTTATTTACTTGATTATTACTTGCATCTGTAACACAAGGTGAAGGTGCCCTAGTCGTACCATCAAGATATCCAAAAAAGCCATTGGCACGCATAACATTGTGTATTTGAGTTTTCCACAGAAGATAGTTGGTAGAATCTAATTTAATTGTTACGAGAGAGTGGAAATTTGAGACGAGAAAAGCTAGGGCAGGAGGTATAGCCATGGATGATGAATTTGAACCAGTACTGCTCTCTGTCATGGTCGATGAACTCGAAACGCAATCGCTAGGTAAACAGCAAACAATTGCTTCAGGATCGTAAAGGACTCTCGTCGTAATTCTCTGATACCATATGGAATTTCATGATCTGAACGAGAAATGATTTCTAAACTACAAACGAAATCAAGAAGATGAAAGACAGAAGAGAATCTACTGAGAGAAAACGTAAGCTCTGTATTTCATTTCATGAAGATGATTTCAACCCAACTCAGCTTATATCTTAAGCACAAAGGCTTAAACCGACTTAACAAACATTTAAAGAATAAATTATCCTCTGTGAATGAACCCATACGCTAACCATACTCTAACAGGATTGGGTCTACTATTTTCATGGACCGGACTTCCTCCCAAACAGGAGCCAGTAAGAGATCACTCCAAGCACAATGTCCAAATACCCAATATTCCCCTCCAAAACACTTGGATTTCCCTTTGCTTGATCCAAGGAATTAGGTGGCAGGGTGCGAATGGCTCTAAAATTCTCTTCTGCTATTGTTGTTATATTGATGGTAGGAATATTTGTGATGATAATAATTAAAAAAAAAACAATTGATTGCTTAACACTTGCAAAATATTTGTCTTGAAACTTTGTCAATCACTTTGCAAGACCATTCATTTTTCTTCTGATTAATAATCAGGGGTGTTCTACTAAGAGAGTTTTTTTGCATTTTATTTTTTCACAACTTTTATGTGATATATTGTGAGAGAATGACCTGTTTCGAAAACCGCAATAAACTACTTTTTTTTGTGTTTTTTTGGCGTTTTGTGTTAGTGGAACACCCCTCAAATTAATGGATGAAACGATACTGAAGATGAACCCACAAATGGGGCAACCATGCAGTGCATTCCTACATGTGAACGCATTGTATATCTCATTCATATTTCTGAATTTTAACTCCTTCCGTTTATGACAAACAAATGAGCCAACAAAAACTATATGGAGATGAAGAAACCAACACACCACGGCACCACCTGAAACAAGCTAAACAAAGAAGAACAGCCGAAAGGGGTGTGGAAGAGAAACAAGAAAACAACATAATGGAAGCGAAAATCTCGGCAACTAAAAACACCAAGCAGCAACCAACCTCCCATACAAAACAGGTTTATTTAGGTCTATTTCGAAACCCCTTTGTTTCAGAGAACAAATGATCTCGTTTATTTCGACTCATTTATTTAACTATTTTAAGCTTCGGTCTCAACGTTTTCTAGCAGTCTCAACGTTTTCTAGCAGCGGCCATGAGGGCACCGATTTCCTTTTTCCGCCACTGAAAATAAACAACCATCTTATCTCTCGGCGGTAACTTGTCCTTGATCATGGGGTGGTTGCGGATATTTTCCATCCAAACAGTGGTGGATGGGAATAGGATTGGGTCTACAATTTTCATGGACCCGACTTCCTCCCAAACAGGAAGCCAGTAAGAGATCCATCCAAGTGCCATGTCCAAGTACCCAATTTTTTCCCCTCCAAAGAACTTGGATTTCCCTTTGATCAACACTTCTTCAATCTTCTCCAAGGACTCTACGACTTGTTTCAGATACCTTTCTTTTTCATCTTCAAATTGGGTGCACATTGCCATATATGAAGTATCCAAAATCTGTCACAAACAAAAAACACTATTAACTTCGAAAGAAAGGCATTGAAATTTAAATGATCGAAACACTGCACAAATGTTTATTTGGCATAACAATTCTATTAAATGTTTATTTGCCATAACAATTCTATTAAAAACGGCAACGCAATACGTGTCTCATAACACCAAAACGTATCATTGTCGATTTTTCAATCCACAACATCCACCCGGCCGTACGTGGCTCATAACATGAAAAACATTTTTACCATATCACTTGGAAAGTAATTCTTAATTTAGTTAGAAGAATTGTCCTACATAACTAGAATTGAATAAACTTGAAAAGCAAAATTAGAATATTTTTGGCATAGCTATGGAAAGGCTGAAACTACACCGTACAACAATTATTTTTGATTCCTTTATGCGGTTTCATTTAAATATAGAAGCGCCTTATTATTAGCTTGAAATAAATGAACTAGAAAACTTAATTGGTACATCATTTGTGTGCAAATCATATAATTCTAGAAATAAATGAACTAGCTCACTGACTATGTCCATAAAGGTCCAAATCTTCACGCGACTCGATCAGAAAAATCACGGTGGCTATTATTTTTAACTTATTTGGAGAATTTTAGAAGTCTTCAACTCCACTGATGCATTTGATCAAACAGTTGTACGACATGATAGTGAACGCTTGATTTTCCACGTCAAGAAAGCAACCCAATACACGGCCACTAATCAGTCTGAAAGTTCCCATAGAAAGGGATCCGGGGAAAATCGGGGACTCTGACCTGATCTCGGTCGTCCAAATGTGTTTTGGATGACCCAAATTTGAGGGTTGATGAAGATTGTTTTGGATATTTTACCTCCTCTCAAATCTAGGCCATCCAAAACAAGTTTGGATGGCCGACATCGGTCGGCGGCAGGCCCTGTCATCCCCAAGGGACGGCAAGAATGAGAGAAAAAAATAAGAGATCATACTGGGCAAAAGGTACTTCCATAGAACTTTGTGCAACCTTGGGATTTGAACTTGTCATTGGAATGTGCGAAGGCGTCCATTGGGACTTGGAAAAAACAACTTACGGGGTTTCCTTGGGTAAGTCATTCAAATGCCTTGTAAGATAAAATGATCTACAGAGTTTAGCAACCAAACATTGGAAAATGGGTAAAATATTTTCATCTAAAATGTTCTCGAACAGAGCCCAAACATGAGTAAAGTTACTCACCCAAAAATGGTTAACAAATCTAAGTATCAAAGAGGGAATACTGAAAAGTTCAAAGCAAGGATTAAAAGTAATTGGAGCTCACCTTCTCCTCCCCAACTTTGGCCCAAAATCGCGCCATGGCTCTGTCATAAGGATCTTGAGGCAAAATTGGATATTGTTTCCACGTCTCATCGATGTACTCAAGAATTATGAACGACTCAAGGATCACTTTTTCTCCATGAATCAGCACTGGCACCTTCTTGTGAACTGGGTTCAGTTCAAGAAGCAGAGAAGTCTTGTTAAAGATGTCTTCTTCAATGTATTCATACTCCACACCCTTCAGTCTCAGAGCCCATTCCACCCTCATGGAAAATGGGCTTACCCAGAATCCCAAAAGCTTTACTACTTCCTTGCTCTCCATATCAGAGAGATAGAGAGAGACAGAAATGTTGTTAATTTGATCACTAATGTGTGTTTGTCTGTATAAATAGCTAGCTGGTCAATTACCCCAAAAGGAATTTGAGTTGAACTTTGCAACCTTTTAGACGGCAATCTTGACTTCATGGGTTTCAAAAATGTTTCTCGACCGTTGATTTGCATTTCCTGTATAATTTTTGGGAAACTTTTCATGTACTATATCATCCCTTTCATGGGTTTCTTAACAAGACGGCATTCATCCTAAATTGTTGGTATGGTTCGAATTTCGATGTAATTGTTAAACTGTTCATGTCTTTCAATCTATAATATTTTTAGAGATTTTAAAAACTTTGTATGATAGAACTAATTGAGATCAATGGGCCAATTGCTACTTATAAGGATGAGAATAGGCCGGGCGCTAAGGGATGACCTGAATTTAGCATTATAACGGAATCCACAATCTAGATGTCAAAATTGATTCATTACAAGCACTACATTTGCTACAGAAATCAGGAAAAACTCATCACCCGCTCTTTCCCTGATTTCGTATCGATGGTCGCTGTTGGAGAAGCTCCACTCGAGCTCTATCAAGCATGTGTTCAGGGAAGCTAATGGATGCGCGGACACCTGCAAAATCAAGCCTCAATGCCAGTATAGGCTTAGTTGTTTTTAGTTACGTTTCTTGGATTTCAATTCCATGAAGATGTTGTAGGGGTTACATGCCTCTGGACTATTATTTCCTAATTCATGCATTTCCTATTTCGAGAATAATTTTCAGTCCCCTTTTTCATAAATGGATTCCTTTTTCTTGTCCTTTAGTGTAAAATTACGCATAAAAATTGCATTAAAAGAGAAGAAATTGAGTGCAATCATCGAAATGGAGTGTGAAAATCATTTTCTTTCTTATTTTCACAAAAACAAAAACAAAAAAAAGAGAGAGAAGAATATGGCTTCCTCATTTGTCCAAAATTTGGCTCATCCCCTTGCGGATCAACAAGAAAAATAAAATGAACTAGGTGTACGTACATATTGTTAGAAAAAGCTTTTAAAAATATCTTTAAACCAATTTATTGTGTTTAATTATATTTGCTAATAAAATTAGTGGTTATTGACTATTAATATTTGTAACTCCCACACATATAATCATGGGATTTTATTTTTATGCCCTATATTAGATGGTATTTATGGGCTTGTGTAATATATAATTATTGGAATATTAACATTTGGCTTATATATATAAACACAAAGGGTGGAGGGTGACATATAGAAAAATAATGAAGTATTGCTTGTGTTGTTTTACAAGCTAAGTGAGATATAGTTTTTGAGTATCTAATATTTTGAGCATACGGACGGTTCTTGATTCGTGTGGAAAGCTTTAGCTGCACACAAAGCTTCCGTGGATGATTGTTGTATCTTGGGAGTGGGATGTCACACAACTCGGTGCAAGCGAGAATATATCTTATCTTAGGAGAGCATTTTACGCGTGCCTCAATCAATTAATATAAGTTTTCTTATACTCTTATTTCTATTATTCAAGTATGGTCATATTATTATTAAGTTGTGCTGTCTCTATTTATTTACGTTTACAGAAATTCTAACGAATATTTCCAACACATATGACATATGTGTGTGCGTTTACACAGAACGACTTCTATGCCAATCCACCACGAGGGGATTAACCCAACTTGTCTTTTGATGTTTCTTGGGTATAAAATCAAAAGTAAATTTCTGGACGAAGAATTGGGCAAATCACTTTTTGACGACTGTAACTGGCTCGGATTGTGGCTGCTCATTGAACAATTATGACCCATTCATCAGAGAAAAACTTTTAACAGTCAATATAGAAAAGAGCATGGAAAGATAAATATAGTCAAGGGATAGGTAACCAAACTTTGACAAGTAACCGAGTTAATGTTGAGTTTGTCACTCTTACGTACTTTTAATTGAGAGATCAGAAATTCCATCCTCCCAGTTGCAATAAATTATTTGGAGTATTTGTCTATGTATTAAGAATGCACAAACCAATCTACTCGAGTTTAAATTCATTTTTTTTTCATTAAAAAGTCGTTCAAGATCAATTTCAAACACCTTTACGTAAAAGAACATTAGTGGCTTGCAACTTTTTTGACCATTTTGAATGAAAATGCCCCTACTGTGGATATAGGGTGTGTTGCGTGAAGGGATAGTGTAGGGGCTCGGTATAACCGGACCCTCACCCCACCCCAGACCCCAACGAGTCAATCGAAAGGAGTCTGGAAACCTCCACGTCATCTAACCAAGAGGTCAACGATGGAGGGACCGGACAGTCACCTTAACAAAAGTCCGCTTGTAAACCTTTATGTGCTAGGGTGGGCCGAAGGGCTGAGTGTGGCATCCCTCGAATAAGAGCAAACTCTGATGCCTAAATCAGCTTGGCGCTACGCCCATGGCACTACGGCCGAAAGGTGATATGACCGAAGGGTATGTGCTTCGGGCTCAGCACGGACGACGCATGCATGTGTAACAACCCATGTGCTGGGTGTTGGAGATATGCCTTGAATTCAAGACGTTCAAAGAAAGGTACAAAATTTGGCGTGATTAGACATTCGCAGCTGTGTTGGTCTGAACCTTGGTGTCATGAATCCGGAGGTTCATTAAGCTTGTCGCAGCACCTTTGGTCCGGACCTTGGTGTCGGTTGGTCCGGACCAAGGTTTATTAAGCTTTGGAAGGTTGCAACAACGTTGGTCCGGACCACGGGTACCTTGGTCCGAACCAAGGATGCTGAATGTGCGCGGCTGCGCATTTTTAAAGAGGTTTTGACCTAATTTTTGTACTTTCTTATAAATAGCAACCTTGGGGGTTGTTAGGGTTTGGATTTCTTGAGTGAATCCCTGTGAGGGAGCCCCCATGGGGTTCCCCGTAGTGTGTTAGGGTTTCTCAATTGTTCCATTTGTTTGGCCTTGAGTTGGGATTCGAGATATCTAGGGTTTGGGTGTGTCTCTATCGTATTTGTGAGACGTTTGATGCTCTGTAGGTCACGCCTCAGAGATTTGTTACTTGATATCTATATTGGATGCTTCAAGTAGAGTTACGGGTATAGTCGGCTCTGTGTATTTCTCCCCGTTGTTCGTGAATCCTCTTGCTTTTTTCCCGTAGACGTACCTCTAGAGCTTCGTGCTTGGGGGGGGGGGGGGGGACCACGTAAATCCTTGTATCTTGTTTTCTTATTGCTTTTGTTATATTCTCTACTTCGGGTTTCGGCACAACAAATTGGTATCAGAGCTCCGGGTTCAAACCGAGGCTTGTGTGTTTCCGTTGCGTTTGTATTTTCGGGTCGTTTTCAATGGCGACTCGCTTCGAAGTTGAGAAGTTTGGTGCAACAAGAAACAAGTAAGGATTTGTTGGGGAAAGTTGAGGAAGCCTGCTGGTAAGTAGGATGGCATTTTCAAGGATTTCCGTGAGAAGGTATTTTTTTGGGAGGATTTTGGATTTGAAGCAGTGCCTTTATGCGATTCGTATGAAGGAGGTATGCCCGGAAAAGACTATTTGGTGAGTTGAACTGAATTATTGTGGTCTTAAAATTATAGATGTTTCGATTGATGATGAAGATCAAGCCCTAATTATTTTGTGTTCTTTACCTCCATTATATGAGCACTTCGTGACTACTTTATTGTATGGGAAGGATACGATTTCTGTTCAGGACGTAAAGTCTAATTTGTATTCTAAAAAAAATTGGGGAAAAAGTATCCGGTGAGAGTAGTGTTCATGATGATCAAGCATTGGTGGTGCATGGAAAGACTAGTGGGAGGGTTTTCGGGCAGTAGGGGGATTTCTAGCTCTTAAACCACATATTTGGATAGAGTACAGTGTTTTAAATGTAAGAAATTTGGACACATGGTGAAAAATTGTCCGGAAAATAGGGACAATTGGGGAGATGGATGGTTCAGTTGTTGTTGGTTTTGCCGAAGAAGATTCCAACAATTTAGTTTTACTCTTTCGGTTGGGGACAATGATGTCCCTTTGGATGCCACGTGAGTTCTGAATTTTGATTGTTCTTACCACATGTGTCTGCGTAGAGAAACCTATGTAGTTTTGAACTTGAGACTCTAGGAGGGAGCAAATCCCTAAGTTCCAAACATTTACCAAGTCAACTCCTTGGAGTTGTGTACTTACCGAAAAAACTCCTAGGAGTTGTTCCATATTACATATTAAGGGTAAAATTGTAGTAATAAATATTTTCCTATGAGATTCTCATTAAAACTTTTCATTCAAATGAAGAAAAGATGGTAGATTTTTCTATCATCTTTTTTTTTTTTTTCTCTTCACTTTCTATTGTTGTTTTCGTTTTAATCAAATGGACCCTACACGGTATAACAATGTTCTTTTTTTTTTTTTCCCTTTTCCCTAAAAAAATCTAAAACTGCACATGGCATTCCCCCATGGTTCCTTTCCTTCCCCTTATTGTTCTTTTAATTAGATTAGAAAAAAGAAAAACCAATACCCATCTAGAAATCCAAGAAATTAAGGGAAAACAGCTTAAAGTAAAATTTATGTTAGAATTCGATGGAGAAGATAAGTATGAAGCTTGACTATTCCTGACAGGTTTGATTTTATATTACAAATCATGTTCTTTCACGAAGGTAATCTATTAATTATATTTATGCAATACGGGGCATTATTTAATGGGTAGAATAAAGTTAGTTTATCTTTTCTTTTTGTCATTTAGTACTTGAAAATGTAATTTTCGGCCTTCAAGTTTGAATCACATGTATTGGTTTTATATGGTTCTATGAATTGTGAAAAATAATGTAGTTATCCTTTCTGCATCACGAACGCACACCACTTGTTAGAAGTACATAAGACTAGGTGTTCCCGTAGTCTCCTAATGCACTATGGAGCCTAGTGCGTCTCATTTGGGCTCCATCCCAATCTCATAATTGAAATAATCCATCGCACATCATCGGAAGTCTACATGGGTCATGGTTGATATGTACTATATATAAGAAAGCACGCAAGCAACTACTAGTACCTTGAATTTAAAATTCTTGGGTTATGTAGTGTGGCTAGTAAATTTATAATCGAGAAGTACAGGTCAAATGGTCTACATGGGGTGTGACATTAATAGTGGTATCAGAGATTAGGTTTTTTATTTTTTTACACATGCATTTTGCATTCCATCTTGTAGCAGTGGTCGGGCCATTCCTTCTGCTCGTGGCCAAGTGCGCCGCGAAGCTAAAGCTGTAAGTGAGGAGGCATTGGTTATTTCATTTGCAGTCTCTTTTGGACTGTAGCTAACAGCAATATGCAGCATACTAACTTGTGTCATTTGATTAAGTTTTTGACACATTGAGACATTGGTATTTTGCAGAGCATTTGTTCCTGTGATTTCTGCTAGGAAGAAAGAAAAATCTAACCCATCCGTTTATTATTGTGTGAAATGCTAATTTTTCTCAAAATTTCGTAAGAATATAAATCTTCATGGATTTGTTTTCTATGAAACGGTTATTGAGAATGGC
>JAXBDA010006436.1:0-20774 GCA_036023075.1 Gaultheria prostrata
GGTGAATACTCTCTAGGTGAATTTACTGATTTTCTTGCCACCCATGGCACTATTCACCAATCTGCCTGCACTGACACTCCGGCTCAGAATGGACGTGCAGAACGTAAACATCGTCATCTTCTCAATACTGCACGATCTCTTCTGCTGTCCTCCTCTGTGCCTGCTGTTTTTTGGGGAGAGGCTGTGCTCACTGCAGCCTATCTTCTTAATCGGATGCCTTCCCCTCTTTTGTCTGGTTTGACCCCTTATGAACGACTTTATGGCAAGGTTCCTAACTATTCTCTTCTTCGTGTGTTTAGTTCCACTTGCTTTGTTCTTCTCCCTAAAAAGGACCGGACTAAGCTCAGTGCTCGTTGTGTCTTATGCGTCTTCTTAGGATATGACATTCAGCAAAAGGGCTACCGTTGCTATGATCCCATAACTCAAAAATTGTATGTGTCTCGTCATGTTACTTTTCTCGAGCGCTTGCCCTTCTTCTCTCTTCCACCCACCCAAGCTCCTGTTTCCAAAGAGGATCTTGTGCATATTGATCCATTCCCATTGGAAGTTCCTGTATAGGAGTATGTTCGTACCCTAGAACTGTCTGACGTGTCCAATGTTCCTTCTGCTCCATCTCATCCTATTTCTCCTTTTCCCAAACACTATGTCCGCCGTGCTCCTCCAGCTGCCCCTCCCCACTCTAACTTGGACGATTCTGATCTACCTGCGCGCCGGAATCCCTCCCATGCACGTCGCCCACCGGTAAGACTTGGTTTTGCTAATACATGTTTTTCCACCTCTTATTGCTCCTTCTTATCTCGTCTCCACACTTATTTTGAACCTCGGTCCTACAAAGAAGCTTGTAATGATCCACATTGGGTAACTGCAATGAATAATGAGCTCATTGCCCTTGCTAATACTCAAACTTGGGATTTGGTTCCTCTCCCGGATGGTAAGAATCTTATTGGCTGCAAATGGGTCTTCAAAGTTAAGACTCATTCTGATGGTTCTTTGGAACGATACAAGGCTCGCCTAGTGGCCAAGGGTTTTTCCCAGGAATATGGTATTGATTATGAGGAGACTTTCGCTCCTGTTGCCAAAATGACGTATATTCGCTTGTTGTTTTCTGTTGCGGCTGTGCACCAGTGGCCTCTCTTTCAATTGGATGTCAAAAATGCATTCCTCAATGGTTATCTCTCCGAGGAAGTGTATATGCGTCCTCCTCCAAGATTCTCTCATGCTCCTGGTCTTGTTTGTCGTCTCCGCCGTGCCTTGTATGGTCTGAAACAATCCCCGCGTGCTTGGTATGCCCGCTTTCATGATGTGGTTTTACAGATAGGTTTTCAGCCCAGCACCCATGACTCTGCTCTTTTTCTTCGCCGCACCTCCCAGGGTTTGGTTCTTCTTTTGCTCTATGTTGATGACATGATTATCACGGGTTTTGATTCTACTGCTATTGATGAGGTCAAACGGCATTTATTTCACGAATTTGAAATGAAAGAATTGGGCCCCCTTCGGTATTTTCTTGGCATTGAAGTTGCATCCTCTCCAAAGGGCTATCTCTTAACCCAGACTAAGTATGCCACCGATATTCTTCACCGTGCTCAACTCACTGATGACAAAGTAGTTGATACTCCTATTGAGTTACATGCTAAGTTCTCTGCTTCTGATGGAGTACCTCTTGCTGATCCTACCGAGTATCGTGAGCTTGTTGGTTGTTTGGTTTATCTCATTGTTACTCGGCCCGATATTTCCTATGTTGTGCATGTCATTAGTCAGTTTGTCTGTGCTCCTCGGTCTACGCATTGGGCTGCCTTGCTTCGTATCCTGTGTTATGTTCGTGGCACCATGTTTCAGTGTTTACATCTCTCCTCTTCTTCGGACTTGACCCTTCGGGCTTATGCTGATGCCGATTGGGCAGGTGATCCCTCCGATCGCAAGTCTACTTCTGGCTATTGTGTGTTTTGGGGTGATTCGCTTATCTCCTGGAAAAGTAAGAAGCAATCCGTCATTGCTCGTTCTACTGCGGAAGCTGAGTACCGTGCCATGGCCCATGCTACCTCCGAAGTTGTTTGGCTTCGCTAGCTCTTATCTGATATGGGTGTCTCTGTCTCCTCTCCTACGCCTCTTTATTGTGACAATCAAAGTGCTATTCAGATTGCTCATAACTCGGTTTTCCACGAGCGCACGAAGCATATTGAAATTGATTGCCACTTTGTTCGCCATCATCTTCAGTCCGGCACTATCACTCTACCGTTTGTCTCTTCTTCACTTCAGTTGGCCGATTTCTTCACCAAGACGCACACCACTGCTCGTTTCCGTTTTCTCCTTGGCAAACTCTCGATGCTCTCCGGGCTCGCTTCATGAGTTTGAGGGGGGGTGTGAATATATATGAGGGTAGTTTAGTCTTTATGTTAATTACGGTTTAGTGGTACGTTCTCTATTTAAAGCTTCTTCCTTTCATTGTATCGGTACACCTTCTAATGGAATAGATGACAGCTCTTTGTTTGCAAATTATCATTATGTGCAGTATCCATGGACAATGCGCCATCATCATGTTCGATGTAACTGCCCGATTGACGTACAAGAATGTTTCAACTTGGCCCAGGGATCTCTGCAGGTATATTCCAGAAATGTAACCCAGTTTGGTTTCTGTTTTCAAATTCAGTTTTCCATAATCCAGAACACTTTAACTGCACTAGTTTTTTGTTTTACTCGCGCCTTGGAGGAAATAGTTTTCAAGAGTTTTAAAATATCTTTTGGTGCTTTGTATAAATTGGCTCCTTCCCAAAAAATTCTCAGAAAGAAATTTTCAAAACCCGTCACTCGAACACAATCTCTTTGTGCTCTCGAAACCAAAGATGGCCTCGGTTGGATTTTTCTCTCTGGCGGAGTAGAGTGACTTTGTTTCAAAACGGTTTCTTACTTTGTTTTTGATGTCGTCGGAAATCAGGGTTTGTGAGAATATTCCAATTTTACTTTGTGGAAACAAAGTTGATGTGAAGAACCGGCAAGTGAAGGCAAAGCAAGTTACTTTTCATAGGAAAAAGAACATGCAATACTACGAGATTTCAGCAAAGAGCAATTACAACTAGCCTTTTCTGTGCCTCGCCAGAAAACTTGCCGGGTAATTACCAATGTCCTTTGAATAGACGTTATTATTTTCTCTAAGTGATGCAATGGTTCATGGCAAGTCTGATCTATATATCTTTTCTGGATTCAGGGATCCAAACTTGCATTTTGTTGAGTCTCCGGCCCTTGCTCCTCCAGAAGTGCACATTGACCTGGCTGCACAGCAGCAGTAAGCCTCTCTTTTCTTTTTTTAATTTTGTTTTCTGAAAAGAAACTACAACCATTTTGTGTAAGCCTGTGTGCATGCATGCTTTTCTATCTTTAGCTGTCTGTCTTGGTGGGAATACATATATCTGTGTGCTGAAATTTTCAGTAGCGAACCAGTGTGTTTGCCCCAATTTTTCTTCTGCTTTTAGGCGGAAAACAGCTTTTAGAGCTGCACAAAAATCTAATTATGAGAAGCATCAATTTTGAAACTTTTGGATTTCTGATTTTGAATAAGTTTTGACGAACATGCCCCTAGGTCTCAGTTTATTTCATGGGAAACCTTTAGAACTCCCTACTCTCCCGGACCTTCACTTCTTCTGTCCATTGGAACTAATAGGCTGTTGGTGGATCTGTGATTCTGCAGGCACGAACAGGAGCTTTTTCAAGCTGCAAGTCAACCCCTCCCAGATAATGATGATGACACAATTGAATAGTGTGTGGTTCCTTCTGTTAGGCCCCAAGTAATGTCTCATTCCCTTCACAATGTGTCGTGTCTTGTGTATTTGCTACTTGTGAGGCGGGGGGGAGGGTAGTAGACTGGATATTGAGCTTTTTTTCCTGTTCATTTTGTTCCTACTTTCAAAGAAGTGGTTATATGGCAGATATTTGGTGTAATATGACCTCGTAACTGTATATGTTGTAAATGAATCTTCATACAAAGCAAATAAATGCTAAAACCATATAACATATCGCTTGGTGTTAAGTTGCGGTTCATTTTGCATCTTCTTGCTAAATCCTTCTCGATCCTTTCTTCCTTGTAAGAAGTGTAACTCGAAGGGTTTATACTCTGCACCCAACTCTTTCAGAAATTTGGAAAGTTCCAATTTTTGGAGTGGGTACTCGTTACTGCATTCTAGGGATGACAATGGATCGGTTTGGTCTGGGTTTTGCGATTACCATACCCAAACCCAAAATATTTATATATACCCAAATCCAAACCGATATCCGACGGGTATGATTTTTAGTAGACCATAACCAAACCATATGGATTTGGATTTTATCCGAACCGCACCAAATCCACATTAATATTCATTTCATTAATGAACATGTGAAGGAAAAAGATTTAATAAAAAAGTAACATGCCATAATATTTTACCATTAAACAGCTAAATTTCAACATAATTAAAGGAAATAACTTTAACGTGTTTAATCCACACCAGCGAGAAAACATCAAAGGAATTTTTTTTAAAAAGCAGGAACCAACAACATGATCTATAAGTAATATTATATAGAGCGGTTTGGATTCGGTTTGAGTTTGGGTATGGGTTTGGCCGAATACTTGCTAAGACCAAATCCAAATCCAAATCCGTTGGGCATCATATTTCGAAAACCAAACCCGCCCCCAAGGAAAAATTTAAAAAAACCATCCCGCTGCATCCTAGTGAGTGCAGTGAACTTCAGATAGTAAAAGTGGATTATACACGCAATTTAATACTACTAGTATATCTTCTGTGCCCCTACGAAGCTGGTGGCCTAAGATTAATTAGCTATCAACTTCGAGTTCTTTCGTCAACAATTGATCCCTGGCTACCAAGGACATGGTGGCAAAAAGAGCTTTGTGTTTTTTTTTCTTCCCTAATGCAACTTATATTGATAAAAGGGATAGCGATTTCCACACTCTTTTTTTATAAGTGCACCACTTATCAAAAAAACGGTGTGAAAATTATTTTCCTTGATAAAATTTTGTTCAAATTGTCTGGCCCATACGCCTAGAAAAACCAATAGATACAACAAAGGATCTAAAGGTCCAAACAAAAACAAGAAATCAAAAGGAAAAACAACAAAATAAAAAACCGGATCCGCTCTTGGATGTGGTTGGAGGAAGTTGAAATAATCATCGAGCTCCCTTCATCCCACCGCAGTAGCTATTGCTTGGTGCCACCACCGCCGCTACTAGAGACAAGGAAAGATAAAGTTTTAACTTTCTAGTATTTTTCCTTAACTTTCTTGGCAATATTAATTTTCTTTTCAACTTATCTTGTAACAATTACATTATTTTGCAGCACTTTGATACAAAAAAAATTCCTGCATAATTAAAAAAGAAATTTGTTCCTCGCTTCGCTAAAGTTTCTCAGAAACAAGTTTTCTGCACCAAATTCAAACGGAGAGTTAGGTGGTTCATGCCAACAGTGTTTCCCAGTTGGGTGCTTACCCCAAACAATTTCCCAAACAATCTCCTCATTTACCTGGGCTTTGGACCAGAAACACTTACAAACACAAACGGAGTTACTTATTTCTTTTCTCCTTTTCTTTTTTTTCTGCTCGGCAAGCGGAGTTATTTCTGCCCTTTAACCCTAGGAAAACACAATTGATCCTCCAGCAAAAGTACCAATATGATCATGATTGATACACATCAATCTCAGTTGCACAGATAACAAATTCAAAGTAGAGGATTGCAATGTTCTCTTTTCATATCTTCCTTCATTTCACCACCAATTCGTGTATTCATCTATCATAAGCTGGGAATAAAGCAGCCATTTTCCTGTATGCAAAAAGGTCTCAGGCCTAATAATTACCTGTCATACATACATAGAATAGGAGGATCATGTAACAGGCATTAGTCCGGGCAATGGATGCATCCTCAAAAAGAGCAGGGAAAAAAAAGTTGGTCTTGACCTTCTTTTGCAATAGTCATCTAACAATGCAGGAAAGCAGTAGCTGAAGCATCTGAGACCAAAATCTGATGAATTTGAGATGGGCAAAAATAATGAAGTTTTGCCTCCGTTAGGTTACATGATACGACTATGTGAGATGAATTTCACAAAGCAGCATTGCAGAAAGAAGAGAGCAGGTTCATTAGCTCACTGCATAGTCTAACAACCTGGTAAACTCAACTATCAAATTAATATCAAGAACCTATTTGTTTACTTGTGAAGTAGAAAAACAAAAAAAAACAAAAAAAAACAAAAAACAAAAAACAAAAAAAAAGCTGCAAGCATCTCTAGTTGCATTGCAAAGCATGAGTCCTTACAAAGGATACAAGTATCCCCCAAAGCTCAGTACATTACAAAAATCACGACAAATGGTTGGTTGTTTCGCAGTAGACAAAAAATGTTCCAATTTTAAATCAAAAGAAATTTGTTGACAATTAGGTACCATGAAACACATTTCCTGTGAAGAGAACTTTACTCTAGTAAGTGGAACACTGCAAAGAGCGGAGGAGATCCTCGGGCGAAGGAATAACGAACCTGAAAGTAAAAACAGTGGGAGTTGAAAATTGTCAAAATGCACACGAGAATACCCACTGGAAATCCACAATAGTGTCAAGGATGTACCCTGTACTCCTTAATTTGTTTCTGTATTGCCAACTGATCCACCTATGTACAACTTCCACCAGAAAAAAAAAAGCCAATGGTTATTTCAAATTTCCAATGACTTCCACAGAATTTCTAAAATTTGAAATACATTACCAAAAAGTCTGAAAACTAATATCCTCTGACCCGATGATAAGTATCATGTTCCACAAATATTAGGTCATAAACCTCTATCATCACCTGGCTTATCCCCAGTCTTAATAGTACGTCACCAACGGACATAAATCTATTGAAAACAACCAAAAAAAATCCTCAAAGCATCTCTAGTTGCATTGCAAAGCAAGAGTCCTTAGAAAGAATACTAGTATCCCCCAAAGCTCAGTACAAATACAAAAATAACGACAGATGTTTTTTAAAGTGTTCTTTTTGTAGGTCTCTTCAAGTAGTGGTCACCCATAGAAGGATACTGTCATGTTGAAATCATCGTTTTACTTAATATAGGATATAGGATGACTGAATGAGTGTGGATGTGGAAAAGAAAAAGAAAAAAAATAAAAGATTTGTGTTCCGCCTATTCCTCAGCTAAAATTATAGGTTTGTTAACCAATTGAGGAGCCATGACTTTAGTATTTGTGAAATCCAAAAGAGTGAAAAATCAATCAAACCACAATAAGATCAATATGTCCACACCTACTCTATCATCTGTTACACAAATCAATGGCCTCAAAAAACACTAAGCCCAAAGATTTTCAATTTCCTCTTCTAGGGAAAAGGACATAAGTAACATAGCATTGATGATGAATAACATATAGAGCACCGGTAAGATTAAGTAAACAAGTCGGTCAGCAAACAGTTTCATGATTAAGTAACATATGTTATTCATCGATGTTGAATAACATATAGAGCATCAGTAAGATTAAGTAAACAAGTCGGTCAGCAAACAGTTTCATGATGTAGAATATCAGATGTAAAAAGTTCGCTAAGAACCTTTCATATCATGGTGTTTATACCAGAATTCTAAGCATATGCTTTTACTTCCTTCAACAAAAGATATTCTCGACAGTTCTAGAAAGGTGGCCTTAAATGAGAAGCCCTAAATGAGAAGAATCAGCAAACTAGCATAATCACTGATACCAATGGCTGGCCATGAATTTGCTTAATTTGTAAAAATACACGCAGATCGCCTCATTGTTTGGTCCAAATGAAAGGTGGCAACCCCAACAACATCTTTAGACCTTTGGAAGCAAGGGAAGCATGCCTCCAACTGCGACCCTGGAAAATGCAGGGATTCATCAATAACAACCTCAACAGGTATTATTGCATATGCTTCCAAATCATATGGAGGAAATAGTAGCCATTTCAAAGTGATCAAAGCAATATGTTTATTCAAACCAAATAGCACGGAATAGTCGCATATCATTGGCAGTGTCCCGAATAACGTCATTACTCCACCAAAATGTAATGAATTGGACTATAAATCAAACATAACAACGCCATTACTATCCAGACTGCAAAAGTCCATGCAGAAATTCCCTTGCACAACCAGAACCATGTCCCTTTTTTTTTTTTGTGTGGCAAAAACCTAGAATGCAAAGCATGAATTCATAAGCAATTCATGCATGCATAGGCAGAATGCAAGCACAGACTTAGAACCTTTACGTCATTCCAGACATAATCGAACAATGAAGCATATGATTTGAAGAAGGAAATTCAGTAATAACTGAAGGGAATATATGTATATGAGTGTGCCCCTCAAACATAGCATTCACAATGATATTATGACAGACAATGTATTTCTTTGCCAATCATGTATGGCTCATCGGGTAACAACTATTCTGAGAACTGAAAAGATATTCGAGGTCATTATTACCAATTGAAACAAATTATAAGCCCCAAACTAAAACCTAAAGAAGTAAACCAGGAAAAGGCTGGATGAAGTTAACTCTTTTATTGATTTTGACAAACAATTCACAGTAATAGAAGCCAACTGTCTAGACAAAATAATAACAGAGAACTTCGAGACTTATGTTACATAAATATAGCATATCATCCTGCTCCTTACAATGATTTTGTGAACATCAAAGACCAAAAGAGAATCCTTATATAAAATTCTGAACAGAAGTCTCTCGACTCTCAACTAACATGAATACTAGCTCTTCCAATCATTAAATTTCTCAGCTCCGTCAAATGTTCATCATTTGAAATATGAAGCGTAGTACGAAGATTTGTCAACATTGCTTCTTGTTCCCAACTTAAGGGGCCAGAAGCGTACAATGCCTCTAGAGTGCACCGATATGCATGCAACTCTAATCTATGGATACTTGATGGCACTTCCTCGTTTGGAGGAAAGTGGCAGTTTTCCAGATTTCCTGACCCGTAAAAAGATTCTGCATAACTAGAACAGGTATCTCTTTCTTGACAAGGAACTGGAACAAAATTACTGCGATACGTAGATGGACTGTCACTACTGATGCTACAACTACCAACAGAACATGCATCACTATCAGAATCACCCGAACAACCGACCAAATCACTCAGGTTTTCTCTCTCCATTTTGTAATATCCATTCGATTTGCTATTAGAGGAAGAATGCATGTATTTTTCACCCCGATTTTGTCGTGGGTAAGCACCAGCATCTACCTTTTCTTGTAAAAAGGCTGGAACAAATCTCTGACGCCTACCGTCTGTCTCGATTGCTCTTACTTTATGTGCATGTCCAGTGTATGCATCAATAGGAGAGGAGCAATAGGGAGATGCTCTCTTCAGTGTTCTAGAAGAAACCATGCGAGATTCCTGCTGCCCACCATTGTCTTGAGCAGCAAAATGATCTTCTAGTCCTTGCAGTTTGATCTTTGTAGTGGCTTGCAGCATTTGGAAGCTTGTCTTCTGTGTAGATTTCACCTCTTTACAACTTCCGCGGCCCTGTTGCAGCAGCAGACACATAATCAGACAACGCAAAGATGATTATGGCGCATAACAGCCATTAAAATGTATGTGTGCGTGGGTCGGGGGGTGTTTTAAGAAAACAGAAGCCACAATGTAATTCATATAAGTTCTCTAGGCATTATGAAAATTCTTGGGAAGACACCGAAGGTACCAAAAGTGTGGCAAGGGAATATACTAGTCCAGCTGATCAAAAAGAAAGAAAAGGGAATACTAGTCCAAACCAAGAAGCACACATACAGATAGGGTCACAGGGGACACAGATTTTTTAATTTTTTTGCACTTCGGAAAAATGGAGGGGACACAGATATGGCATGGACGTGCGGACACAAATTTTTCTTCGAAGGCCAAGAAACAGAAAAGTTGAACTAGGCATTCACAGAAGTTTTCTTCTCGAAATAAAAACAATGCATTCTGACCTGCTAACACATCCCCAACGCATCTTTGTTTGTCCTACTGTTTCCCCAGCATGGTCCAATAAAAAAGATCTCATAAAAAACCAGAAACATATTTTGGGTATTTCTGACAAGTGTTAGGGGCGTGATTAAACGTGCTTCTTAGGTCCCAAATCTGGAATAGTAACAAGATCAAGTCATCCATCATCAACTAATCCATAGTGATAAAAGGATGTAAATGACCCAAAGAAAAACGGAACAGAAAAGACTGAATGGAATACCATGACAGAAAGTTCCAGGCTAGTGAGAGATTAACAAAGTACGTTTGAAAGAATATCTTTCACTGAGATTATAAACAGAATAAAGCATTTTAGAAGGGATCAAGAAGAATTATACACAGGCATTGATACTTTCACATACAGAAAGAGCAATCAATGCAGGGGAAAAAAAGATGATGACTAGACCAAATCCAAGAAAACACACACAGACAGACACATACACAAGGAGACATAACAGGAAGAGAAAATAAAAGGATTACCTTCCCAATCACAACCCATTTGTTCTCTTCCCAAGATTGTCGCACCCTTGTGTTCGATTTATGCACTCTGAATTCCTGAGGAACTCCAAGTAGCCTCACTAGATAATAATCTCTATCCAAAACTTTCAAGACTGTCGCAATCTTCCACGAAAAACTTTCGAGAACCTCCACAACATCACCAGCAACCCAACTAGCCACACCTTCCACACGAGGAGGGCAAGGCCTAATAGCCTTCCTCGGCACCCTCTCCACTGCCATCTCACTTGTTGAGCCTGGATAGCAATCATACATCACACTATATGTACGTCCATTACCAGATACGATCTCGGCACATTTCCATGAGATAAGAACATCCTTGTTGCTCATAACCTCCACTTTAGCCCCACATTTGAACCTCATGACTGGTACAACTACAAAACCCTAGAACATGAAACCTGTCAGAACCAACAAATAAGAACTTTTCCACCGAAACATTACTTAAACTTACACAGAAGGTTGTGATTAATAGTATTTGTGCAGTTCTAGAAATTATTATACAAGCATCCGGGAATCATTTATTCTCAATAACCAGTCTTCCTTTTCTAGGGAACATCTAGGACAGGAGGTCAAGGACCTTTGCATCGTGTGATCTTTCAAATAATCCAAGTTAGGAGTATATTATATATATCCAAATGATTCACAAACAATGAACAATTGATCCCTGATATCACCACCAAAAAAAAAGAAGGATAAACCCCAAAAGTTACCAAAAGATAACAAATCAGTTACAACTAATCAACAATCTAACAAAAAAATTAAATCCACAGCACAAAAAAACAATTGATTAACTCAAATCCATGTCTTAACCAAGTTGATTAAACTCACGATTATTAAGCATACAATAAATCAAAAATATCAATAAATAGAGCAACATTAAATGTCACTTACCAAAAAAAAACATAAAATGTCTTGAAAAAATGCAGAAAATAATTTGGAAACACAATCACTTGGGCAGGATAAATTTAATAGAAATCTTCTATAGAAGATTGCTAACATTTTAAATTATTATACAAACACAACAAATATTATATGCATTAACAATTAAAAGACCAGAAATATAAACCTCAGAAATCAAAATCACTAACCTCTCCTCAAATTACGTTCAAGTTATTGAATCTTGACCTCAGGAGTTTTTAATTGTTGATCTCTTGAGCTTTGGATTTGTGAATTGTGATTCTAGGGTTTGTGTTTTTGAGAAAAGGGGAAAAGTAAAATTGTGATTATATATGCCGTAGAGGGCATTATGGGAATGGAGAGTTTTGGGCATTGAACTTGGACCAGAAAAAGTAGGAGCACTTGTCCACGACAACCTACTCATCTTTTTTTGTTTTTTGAAAAAGATGGGTTTTTTTTTATTTGAATCTCATACGAGAAAAATAGAACACAAATTTTGATGATTCAGATGTTTTTAGTTTAAATGTGTAAGTTATCCATGCAAAGAAATTAAGTCAATTACATATAGAAAATTGTTTGGTGGAATCATATTTGTCGCAAAATAATTGGACGTTTAGAATTGAAACGGATCTTCAAAATTTTGATCGTTTGTTTTTCTTAAGAGAAATATGATTTGAAATAGTTGTTGGTGTCCGATTAAAATATTTTTTAATATGTTATACTTGTCGTACATCTAAGAATTATAAAATGAACGACTTGAATTACATCCAATCTCGAGGTTGTGAGCTACCCATTTATAAGGAGGGTGTAGGGATTAAGCCTTGATTCTTACCTGCAACGGAAGCGTGCAATAAAACTACTGAACTTGCGTGATAGTCTATTGTTTCTATGCAACAACATAGCGGTTGCGTGCAACTATCTGTTGTACGAAAATATGCAAACCACAAACCAAAACAAACACAAAAAACACACGAGATTTACATGATTTGGTCTCAATAGCTAATCCACGGGAGAGAGAATAGTTTCACTAATATCGAATGAGTACAATGAGATAAGAAATACACTACCTCAAGCTCACTTGTATTTTTATCTCTCACATGCACCTCTCTCTTACTGCACCAGATAAGGAAAAAGGTTGCGCACTCTCTCTCTCTCTCTCTCTCCCCTCTTTTCTTGCTCTCTACTTTTCTCTACACTAATTTTGCATATCATGCTTTATTATTACAATTATGCCTAATTAAGTACATGTTCTCTATGTGTGATGTGACGTACCCAAGCTATGCTCACATTATGTGTCACGTGCATGATTTACGTGTTATACGTAAGTCTTATGTGCAAAGTGTACTCAAGTAATAAGAATTTTATGTGGGGAAAAATAGTAATTATACAAAAGTCATGTATTGTGCCACATGGAACATTTTTACACCATACTTTATGGGGTATTTTTATACTTAAAAGAGAGATAAAATTAGCCCTCTTCTCTCATTTATCCAACGTTATATCTCTCTCTCACTCCTTCTCAATAAATCTAGAAGATTCCAAATCCTCTACTTCTAGGGTTTCAACCTAAGGGGAAAAAATCAAGTTCCTAGAGAAAGATCAAGTCTTAATTCCATCTCTCTCATCCATATGTTTGAAGGTCTCAACCCATGAACTAAACCTAGAATTGGTAAGTTTCCTTGTTTTAAGTTGAATCCTCATGTATGTGCACATACACACGTAGAATTGCATTTGCATCTTTGATGATAAGGTATGTTGATTCAAAGCATGAAAGTATGTTAGTTACCTAACGTATTTGTTTATTTTATGATTTGGATGAAGAACAAGGTTGAGAACCTTAGTTTTTTCACAAGGAAGTTTGATGAAAATCTGTCAAGAGATTTGCTTGAATCTATACCCTAAAGTCACGAATTTTTAGACATCTTTAATCATCTCCTAAATTTACAAAACTTTTATGGGATGTTCCTCTGCAAGTCTTCTGCGTTGTGTAAAAATTTCAGGTCGAAATTCCTTGAAACAAAGTCTAGAAAAATCATGCACCAAGTTGTACTCTACTTTGCTGTAGATGTTGAATCTGTGTTTTTGTCTTTGATTTTGGGTGAATTCGACCTAGTTCTTTATCTTATTATTTTCTATAATTTTTGTGAGAGCTACCTATATGTGTCTACTTGATTGTGTTCAAAATTTGGAGTGAAATTCAAAGAGATGAATTTTCAAGAATTCGTATACTAAACTGTGTTTCTATTACTGTGATGCTGAAATCTACACTCATGATCTGTGTTCTTCTATTTTGTAAGCATAGTTCTTGACTTCATAAATTCTTGGGTAATTTTGACACCACGTGCATATGAGTTCTCTTTATGTAGTAAAATTCGCAAGACCTAGTTCTTTGTGGTTTGTTCTCAAGAATTCTTGGAGTAGGTGTTGGTTACATTGTCATTTTTAGGGAATCATGCATATGCATCATTTTCATGAGTTCTTTGCGTAATTAATTCATGTTCATAAACAATATGTAGGATTTGGTGAACATGAGAATGATATAAGGGATATAAGTTGAAAGTTATGTGAAGTGCAAAGGAATGTGAGTAACCTCATACTTTGAAATGAGAAATTTTATGAACTCTCTTTCTATGAAAATGAGATTTATGAAGTAATATGTCTATGTGTTTTTGATGATATGTTCACGAAAATGTGTATGTATGCCATGCCCTTGCTTTACCTTATGTGCCCGCTGAAGGGTTTCATAATAGCCAGCATTACGTGCTCGCTGGTGGGTTCCATAATAACCAGCATTATGTATGTGCCTTACTGGAGGGTTCCATAATATCCAGGTATGTGCCCTTACCGATGGGTACCACAATAATCGGCTGAGATCCCGATATCTGTCATGTATGTATGTGGTAAGCATTGCGGTATTGGCTATGTTTATATTTTCAAGAAGTTCAAGTTTTCATGTGAAATGTGATATGACTTTTCAAGTGTGCAAAACCTCATTTTATATGTGTTATTTATTTCAAAACCCAAATCAGGGTATAAGCTTTACTCACTGAGCTTTCAGCTGACAGTTGTTTACCAATTTCAGGCGATGGAGTATGATAGATTATAAAAGCTATGAAGTACGATGTTTTGTGCAAGTTGACTTCATGAAGTGTTGTGCACATAGAAAGGAAGACTTGCATTTTGACATATTTTGTAATTGTCTCACTTATGGACAATGATGTACATATTCTACAAGTGGTGTATGTAAGTTATAGATTATGGGTATGTAATGGATGATGTAATGGGATGATTATGGTATGTTCTGGACTAAATGGGTAGTGCTAATTTCGTATGATCTTATTGTACTTTCTTTTATAATGAGACCCCATAAGTTTAATCGAAGGTTTCTTTAACCGCTTTCGCAAATGTTTATTTATTCTCTTATTAAAAGCACTTTGTTCTTAAGCTCATTTGGTTAAGTACGAAGGCCTTGTTGGGCGGTCACGTGCCGTGATCCCTAATGAGGGATCTAGGGATGACGGGACATGACAAGACCGAAGCCCTAGGGGGAGAAGATGGACAGTCGGCTGAGTTTCTGGGTTTAGAGAGAGAGTCTCGAAGAAGATAGGGGATGGGGCCATAGTGAAGTTCCCTAATTGAGTCTTGGTAACCTCCTAAACACATTTTTAACCTCAAAAGCATCCCGGAACCTCTCATCGGTCATTTTCTGCCCTAAACGCACTTTTTTCCAACTTTCCCCAACGGAGTCCTCAAATGATCCCAAACATATTGTTACACTCTAAAACACTTTGCGGACATTTTTAAACTTCTAGGCAACCATTTTTGCCCTGCACATCCTAGCAGGTCGACTTTTCCCAAACCTTCCTTCTTGTATCAACTCCTTCAGTACTTCAGCTCATAAATTGGCTTTCTCGAGAGTCCTCTTTTTCTAATCCCCTGTAGTGTGGTCTGAACTACGTTTGACATAATTCTCCCATCTCAGAGAGATGTAAGAAACCCTAAGAGCGAGCTTGGTCATTTTTTTCCCTTTTTGCAAAAGGTCTCCTTAATAAAGTCGTTATTGCTCAAACCATATTTTTCTTTGTCTCATTAAGTTTGGAAAGCTTTAATAACATGTTGTTTTAAAAAACGAGCAAGTATCGAAAAGTCGGTGTGAGGTTCTGTGCCGAACACCTTCCCTACCTATACCTGTGAATTACCAAACCCTTTATTTTCTAACCTCACAGACCATAAAAATGAACTATTTACTTAAAAACCCAGGTGTTTGAACCCACGGAAATCTTTTTTCAAAACATTGAAATTATCTCAGTAAAATTCAAGGGGTGACCCGACACACTTAAACTCTATGTTAGGTGGTGACTCTGAGTTATTTTCTAAACACATACTAGATCACAGCTGTAATACCTATTTTTCTTAAAACTACGTCGCATTTGAATATAACTTGGATCACTCGACCCGATTTCCCTAATATTTTTTTGATAACCCCCGCGATTGAAATCTCAGCGCGAGAGTAGTAATGTCCATGTATTTTTGGGACACAAATCCTGCAACGCTTTAGTAATTTCTTCAACTTTCCCCTTTCATCGTTAAAAATTGTATCAACCTCTCTAGCCACAGTTATGCGATAAGGGACCATATTGAACTCTTGTTGAGTGACATTGCAAAACCTTCTAAGATCCAATCCCCTCAACAAACCTAAAGGGCAATTCATCAATTACGACAATTTCAGCAAGAGCTCTTACAAGTATCAAAAGAAAAGACACTAGCCACAACCTAAACACCTTTGTCTGTGGGTCAGAATGCAATACTTTGTTGTCCTTTTTCTTGGTCTCTAAAAGGACATTGTTTGCAATTGGAGATGTGAGCTAACAAATTATTTGTCCCATGTTGTGTAGAAGCAACACCATATTCTTTCGTACAATACTTGCACACGCCAAGTTTAATCCTACCATATTCTAATACTTTGTCAAAGTTATCCCAAATTGGGTATTCCTCATTCCTTCATTTTCTTAGGCTCCATCTTAGGTCTTGGCACTTGTGGAAGCGTTCTTTTTTCTTTTTTTGCCTCCATTGTTTCCGACGACGTCTTTAGTAGGTCAGGTTCAACATCAACATCGACAAAAATGGCTTCAACAACATCTTCAACTTCCAAATCATTGTGAGAAATCAAAATTGTTCGAATCCATCACTACAATGCAAAACTAGTGAGACAAATTCAAACTGAAGTCATAAACTAGTGATACCAAATTCAAACTTTTATCATCCATTTAGAGTTTATACATGCATTTATTGTGTTTTCAAAAATTGTATACACCTTCGTTTACTGTACATGTAATCTAGCCCGAGTCACATAGAGAGGTGGAGCGTAAGATTGTATTACAGATTTTCTTAGTGCTAGAGTAACACAAATTATTTAGTCGTTTCATAGTCATATATCCCAACACAAACACCCTATAAACACAAAACATAATTTTTAGCAATGAAACTTTAATCATATAATGCATATAGTTGACCCCTATTTTCAACTAGTTGCTCAAATATATATAAAGCAATATCATTACATCCAAAAAAGTTACCCTCCAATCATCTTCGAAATGTATTACAATGTGTTACTAGCATATTTAAGAGCAACCACAATAAATGGAATAAAAAATGAAACTAAAAACTATAGAGTTTGCATTACTCCAAGTTGATAACTTCATATCCAAAGAGCCTTAGCCTCCAATCAGACGAGAGGCAATTGAGAGAGTCAGAGAAACTAGAGACTGAGAGAGATGAGAGGGGAGTTCATGATCGGGATTGAGACTTGAGAGGACACAACTTATTATTGAGGTCTGAGAAATGGTGAGAGAGAAGTGAGAGGATTAGGAAACATATTAGGAATTTAGGGTTTTTACATTTTTTTCTCATGTCCATACGGGTCTTGGAGTCCCAACCGGAGACTTGACCGAGAAAAATGAAATGAAGAATGGACCCAAACCTGACCGATTCCATTAATCAAAACCACTGGTTCTACCCTTTTTTGTTTGGGATCCCAGAGAGGGAAGGGGGGTTGTCGAGCTTGTGCACATCCCTTATTAGCAGCACCCATATTTGAAACTTTCTGATAAGGAAAAATAAGGGATTTTTTTTTTATAATATTTGGTTTATTTGGTAAAAAGGAGGAGAAAATAATAAAATAATATATTGAATGTGCGAAAATTTTACTAGCACTTCCACACACTTTTTTATTTTCATTTCCTAGCTTCTTTGCGAAAAGAAAGATGCAAAGTCATTTTTGTGGAGGTGGATAACCCTTCGGTCATATTGTAAATCGTGTTTTTATCTCATGTTGAAATTATCACTTTTTTTTTTTGTATATATATGAAATACAGGAAGACATTTGATAAAACTGAATCGGAAAGCTAAAAAATTAAGTGCTAAAGATTGAATGTTGCATTTTTTTAAGTTGGAAAGCTGTTTGATGAAAATACCAAGAGCTAAATTAAACAACTAATGCAAAGATAAATATATTCTAGTTAAATTATTTGTGATTGTTCTTTTTTTAGTTTAATGAATGGATATTGTGTGTTTGTTTTGTGGCGGTGGTGGTGGTGATGGTGATGGTGATGGTTGTGGTATGACGACATTAGTCGTTGTTACAAGGTGGTGTGGAGGAAGAATGGCGACAATGCTGATGGTGGTTGAGATACGAAGGTGGTGGATGGCGGTGCAAATGATGACAATAGCAAGCAGTGGTGTAGTGATGCCTGTGAAGAAATGAGGCAATATAGTAGCAAACACATGATGGGGATATTGTATATAGTGGGGTGCCAGAGAGATGGTTGTGGTGGTAGTGATAATGGTATTGAAGGTGGAAGTAACAAGTATAGCGATCGTGGATAGGGTGTGGTAGTGATGTCGGCAGTGGAGTTGGATGGTAGTGGTGTTAACATTGGAGTGCTAGCGGCGGGGTGCGGTAGTGGCAACAGTGATAGCAGTAAAGAAAAATATAGAAAAAAAAATTCTTTGAATTTTATAGGCGCGCCCCTGCAAAGTATTTTGGGAAAAAAAGTTCGCCCCTATGTAGTAAAATTCCTAGCTCCGTCCCTATGGTAGCAATGACAACTGGGATGGAGTAGTGGCGGTGGCTGTGGAGGGTGATGGTAGTGGCAGCAACGATAATGACATGATCGTAGGGGTGGTGGTAGCAGTGATAACTAGAGTAATGGCGAGGGTGGTGAAGGCGGTGGCCGTGAAGGGTGGTGGTAGTTAAGGAAGGGGTTAAACCCATTAGGTCGAAACAAGTATTATGCTACTTAATTTTTGCCACATTTTAAGCCTACATATGAATTTGTCAAAGCAAGTTAATGACTTATTACTTTATACATTCAGTTTTGTATACTGTATTTGATTATCAAACAACCAAAAAAACAGAAAAAAATCTCCCGAGGGGTCACTGTAGTCATTTCCAATAATCACGGGCCAGATCGAGTTATTACAGGCCAAACGCAGGGTTGTTTTAGTAAAGACGCATGTATGTAGAACTAGCTAGGTTTTCTTGCCCACTCACACACACACTTGTCTTTTGTCACATTTTTGTGGAGGAGAGAGAAGCAGCAATTCTTGCTGCATCTTCTATCAGGTACGAACTAGGGTTTTTGTTCGAGAATTTACACACACGTTTTCACATAACAAATATCTGTTCGATTCACAAGGTCTGCTGATTGCTCATGCATCTACGTACTGAGTTTTGATTTTTCCCCATAATTTCGCGTTTTTGTTTGTACGGTGGTTTATAATCGCATCAATCGCTATTCTGATTCTGATTTTGCTTTTCTTTTTCTTTTTGTAATGTTTTTGACGATCAAGGGTTTCCTTTTGTAGGAAACAGAAAATAGTTAGGGTTTTAGGGTTTTGGATTTGATGCGATTAGTGCCATGCAGTTAGATCTTTTTATGGGTATATATTCTGGAATTGATTTCATATGCAAGTTCATATAGATATGCAGGGTTTGTGGTTTCTGGACGAGGAGCTGAGGATAGAGGTAGAAAGTCTTTCCTTTATGACTTCTCGTGATCTTTACCTTGTGCCCTGGGTAAAGCAAAAGGATTCATACTTTCTTGTTTGGTAGCTCGATGTAACTTTTTGACTCTATGTTTACCCCGAGTGGTGTAGCTAACTAGGACTGGATGGTAGCCAAGATGAGAGAATAGGGTAGTTAGATATGCAATTCACTGTTTTGTCAGTTTTGATCCTCTTGTTTTCTTTACAACACGCTGACTCTAGTTTCGAGAACCCAGTCTTTGTAGAGGTAGTGTTTGTAAGGAGGTGGTATTTGTTTTGGGTTCTCTCGTGGGGAGTCGTCCACGGAATGTATCCCAGTCTCTTTTAAGGAATCATTTTGGTGTGGGAGGACTTCAGCCTTTCCCCCCCTCTAATGAATCACGGAATGTATCAAAACCCATATTGAAAAGTCCATGAAAAGTATCTCGGTTTTTTTTTTTTGTTTTGAATATGGTTATGCTAACTGGTTTATGCCTATGTTTATGGACTGCCTTTATTTAATCCTTCCAGAATTTCTTGCTTTAATCCTTCCAGAATTTCTTGCTTTAGGATGTGCTATTCGGCGTAGTCCGGACACAGTTTTGATGGTTGTGGGGTTTGATTTAATTTTTCCTTGCAAGGTTGAGTATGCAGTTTATGTTTTGCCTATTAGGAAGTGCATGATGGGCTATGGCTTTTTGCGTGTAATTTCTGTAGTAAGAGTCGAATATGTTGTCATGAGGTAATAGAAGGGATTATGAATTGGAAATCCTATTAAGTTTATAAGGTTAAGTTGGATGTTTCCCACAATTAAAGGTTTGGATTATGGGAGGTGGAACTTTGGAGTTGTTGCTTCCTCATCTGATACTCATCACAGTAAATGCCTATTTTTTATATATAAAAAAAGTAAGTTCAGCCTGGGTTTTTATGTGGTTAAGAAGTATCGCACATTGAGTACAGATAACGGCATAAGATATCCTTTATCGATTTATTTCCAGACTAAATGTGAAGATCATTGGGGTCGGTGGCAGTCCAGTGTTTTAAAAAGAGCGCTTAAGCGCGAGGCGAGGCGAGGCGCAGGTGTAGCGCTTCATAGGGGTGTGCTTAGGCGCAGAACCAAAAGGCGCAGCTTAAGCGCAAAGGCGCGAGGCGCGCGCTTTTGTGTAAATTTACCCAGATTTGATCCTAGCCCTTGATCTTGATAAAAAAAGACATGTGCCAACAGCACCAGATAAAATTCCCATAAAACCCTACCACATCTATCGACACCAGCAGCCAGAAGGCCAGAACAGATCGAAAAACCAGTTCAGCAGCAGCTATCGACACCAGTCTGATCGATCGACATCGACCACTCCTTCTCAAGGTAAG
>JAXBDA010006437.1:0-20763 GCA_036023075.1 Gaultheria prostrata
AACAACCCTTGGTTGCCACATCATTTTTTCCACATAACGTTGTGGACTACATTACAAGGTTGGATTTTTACTTTCTCCCACATGAGTCACATGACCTTTAGGCCCTGTTCCAGTAACTAGTTTTTTTTAAAAAAATTAATTTTTCTTAAAAATCAAGACAGATCATTCTCTCAAAATACATCATATAACACAAAAACCAATACAGTTTTGCATCACATAACACAAAAACCAAGACAGTTTTAAAACAAAACTGCCTTAGTGGAACACCACTTAGGCCATGTTCCACTAACTCAAAAAGTCAAAAGCCAGCTTATTGCGTTTTTCGAGACAAGTCATTCCCTCATTATACATCACATAAAAAACCCCAAAAACCAACGCGTATTTCAAGCTCTCACAAAAAAAGCTAAAAGCAAAAAAAAACCCGGATAAAATGGCACGGTCTCTCACATAATTTTTAATAAAGTGAGTATAAAATTATTTCGATTTTGTAAAATTTTAATAATAGTTTTTTACTTACAAGTTTTCTTTTCCGAGATAAACTATTCCACACAAAAATTAAAGCAAAACAGGTAGTAAATGAAAGCAATTGGAAATCGAGGAGAAAGGGTAATATTGCCATTTCAAAAAAGTGAATCTTCGGAAAAGTGGAGGCCATAGTATAATACCATTTTCAGTTGGTGTATGACTTTGATTTGATAGAAAAAGGGCACTTTATGTCTTGTCCAAAAACACCCATTGGGTGATATCTAGCAAAACCCATATAAAAATTATACATATTTGTAATTTGAAAAAATTAAAGTGTGTGAGAGGTACAAAGTGCCGTGAGAGAGGGGGAGAAAAGTAATGAGAGAGAGGGAGAGACTGGGTCTGGGAAATGGGAGGGACGGAGGAGAGAGAGAGTATGAATGTCAGACAAGTGGGAAATAAAGGGACACGCGTTGATTCGAGGTAGCATTATTCGGTCAAAAAAAAAAAATACCCAGCGCCATCTAGCGCTGCTTAGCATTTACTGCCAAAATGCAAAATATAAATAGGTTTCCAAACGGACTCATATAGTGGTAAATGTATTTTGCTTTAAATTGGTTCTGAAGACTTATTTTATTTTGAAAACGATACATAATAGTCTCATTCGTAATCCTATCAGCTCTCTAGAAGAAAAAAAATGCCCATGGCTGCCACCTCGATGCTGGTGGAATGCTGGGGACAAAAGATGCTGTCTACGGTTTGGGTTTGTTTTTTTGGGTTTGGGCATCTTTTTGGTTTTGGGGCTGCATTGTTATATTTGTTTAGGTCATTAGAGCATCCTCATCAGCCTCAATAAAAATTGGGCCAAATTTAACCTCAAAAATATCTTTTACAAATTAGCAAGTCACTTTTTCAAAAACTCAAAAAATCAGACTCTCTATTCTAACTTCACTATATTAAACTATTCTTTCTTTCTACTCCCACTTCCCCAACAAAACACTACTTTAACTAAAGAGAGAGAGAAAAAAAAAATTATTAAAATAATCCTAAACCAGTGAATAGTGACTCTACCTAAATACCGAGTTACTGTAGCAAAGTTACAATTTTCAAAAAATTTGTTGAGGCTGATTTTGGGGTTCCTTTTCTCTTTTGGCTCAACAAAATACCCATCAGGAGCATTTGCCTCCCCTGATGAGGATGCTCTTAGGTGTTTTGGGTTTGGCCATTGGGTTATCCTAGGCTTGTAACTTCGGATGTTTTAATTCCTCCAACCCTTTGTTGGAATTCCCTCCCCTCTCCCCCATCTTAATGTTTTTAATAAACTTTTTGGCTATAAAAAAAAAAATGCTTCTGAGTTTTTTTTTTTTTTTTAACAAGTTGTGGCAATATAGAGATTGTAGCAAGATTTAGCTTCAGATTATCAAATTCCCTTGCGGGAAATCAAAGCGAAAGCGAGTAGAGTCAAGTGACCCCACTCTCTTTTACTAATCTCCGCCCCTGGAAGCGAGTATGATGCTGATACTCTTACCGGGTATTTACTCATTTTAGGGTGTTGGATTATTGCCAATAACTCCTCAGATAGAGCATGCTAAGATAATCTCAACTAATATCTCGATGTAGTTACTGTTCATCATAATAAGGTTCCTATTTCTAATACAGTAACAAAAATTTAGATAGAAACTAGGGGTGAGCAGAAAATTCGTCAAACCGTGAATCCAATCCAAACCGATCCAAACCGATTGGTTTGGTTCGGTTTTTTAGTAACGTGGTTTGGTCCTGGTTTAAAAAAATTAGAATCCGTATTCAATGGTTTGGTTTGTGGATTTACGTTCATGGTTCTGGTCCCAATCCGATCCGAACCGTGTATATTATATATAAATGTATTTTTATATATAAGTCATAGTTAACTAGCTTCCTAATTTAATTTATTCATTATTCATTCTCTGTGCAAAATTTCATTTTGTCTAAGATTCATAACTTATTCGCTTAATTCCAATACACCAGTAGTGGTTTAGTCATAGCCAATAAATTTGCTAATGAAATTCTCTATTCCAATTTTGATTCCTCTGCACGTTTCTATTTTTCTAAATTTCTATACATGATTCGGTCATTGCCTATTCCTATTCCTTGATTTCCTTCATTACCATGATTAATTTTAATGATATTTTAATGGAATTGGATTTAATATAAGTTTTGGTTTATTAATCTTCACAATTTTAAGTACTTTAAATAGTTTTCAAAAATAATATCTTAATTTTAAGCAAACCGTGGTTCGAAACCGAAACCGATCCGTATCTTAATGGTTTGGATTGGTTTGGTTCTATGCCTTTTATGGGTTGGTTTGGTTCTCCAAATTCATAATCCGTAGGTAGTGGTTTGGTTCTTGGTATACTACAAAACCGAACCAATCCGGTCCATACTCACCCCTAATAGAAACTATAATTATGCATTCACTTTTCTAATAAACCCAACGGCAATTTACTGGCCGCTCCATTTTTCCCATTGCATGCACCAGAAGCTCCACTACGGAGAATTCGGTTCAAACTCTTCAGCCCATGTAAGGCGTTGACTGAAACTTTCTTTATTTTTATTTTACATTTTAATTTTTTTAAAATCCTAGGGATGAAAGTGCCTAAACCTAAACCCTAGGGTACTCTATGAAAATGCCTAAAACCCTAGGGTACCCTATGAAAGTGTCTAAACCACTAAAACCCTATAATAGAAAAATGCACCATAAACCTAAACCCTAGAGTACCCTATGAAAGTGCCTAAACCTAAACCCTAGGGTACCCTATGAAAGCGCGTAAACCTAAACTCTAGGGTACCCTATAAATCATAGGGTACCTTATCAAAGTGCCTAAAATCCTCGGGTACCCTATGAAAGTGCTTAAACCACTAAAACCTTATATAGGAAAGTGCACCCTAAACCTAAACCCAAAAAAGAGTGATTGACCTTAATGGTAAATAAAAAGAGTGATTGACCTTAATGGTAATAAATTTTTGTTTTGTGGACCAGCCCGTATTAAAACCTAAACCAAACATAAGACGAACTGCAATTTTTACAATAATATAGAAACCATCGGGTCTTGCCTCCCAGTAGCACTCCACCTTACCATATACTAGATAATATTGACAATAGTGCCCGGCTAGCTAGTTATTCTATGAGCGAAACAGCATAGCTTCTCTCTTTGGAACCCCAATAAAAATGAGAAAAATAGAGAGTGTTAAAGGAGGGGTTGAAATACCGCTTGAATTCTTCATCTTCAGAGAGTTTAATTTATGCGTGCCAAAATTAGTATCGTTAGATTGGCGACTAACTCGCAGTTTATTTGGAATGCGACTATGAACGCCACAATTTCTTTATGAAGAAGCAAGGTGAAAAGTCGAAATATATGTTGTTTTTGTTGGTTACTTTTAAATTCCTTACATTATTATAAAGAGGCCCAAGCAATAAACCTTCATTCTTGTGTAATCCAGCAAAATCGAATATATTTAGGACCATAATTAAAGGAAATTATATTTGGACATAAAGTATAGTATTTTATTTTATTTTATTTTGGTGCTAATTGAGGAATCCGAAAAATAATCTGCAGTAATCGTTCCCATTAATAAACAATTAAACATTTTGATTTCATTGTTTTCGTTTTTTAAATACACGATAATCGGAAGTAAAAATCAATTGAAAAGGATGTAAGTACGAACAATGGCGTTTCTAAAATTTTGGTCCAATCGCATTACACGAATTTTTTTTTTCCACAATCCAAAAATAGTTAAGCAGACCACTATTAAAAATAATAGAATTTTAAGCATGTTATTCTAATATTCTCATTCAATAAAAATGATTGTTAACACGAATTCTATTAGACTGTTTAGGGCATCCCCAGCAATGAGCCAAACCCTTCCCAATACCTCTCTATATCCCTATTTTAGGGAGCCAAACCCCAAAATCAAGCTCCAAGGCCTTGTTTGGACAAGGTTTCAAAACCGGTTTCCACTTTTTTGGGTGGGGCCCCATATGGCATCATTACTTTTTTCTCTCTCATCTTAATTTGGAGAAAAAAAATACTCTAATGCATACTTGGTGCGAGATGGGTCCGTGGGGTCCATTTCAAAAATCCAAACAAATGATCCAAGCCGTCCATTAATTCTAAAACTATTCTTTGAGTCATCCTTGAAAAAATCAGGTCAATCGTATAACTTTAAGTACTTGATCCAGTGTCTAACTTTCTTTCAAACTTCTATCAAAATTCAGGATCCTAAATTGCAAATTAATAATTAGAAGACGGATGAACATTTATAATTTTTTGAATGAGCTGATTTTTTAGGAGTGACTCAAAAAATTATTTAAAAAATTAATGAATGGCACGGATTATTTGTGTGGGTTTTTGAAATGGATCCCACGGACTCATCTCTCACAAAATATGCATTAGAGTAATTTTTCTACAAATTAAGATGAGAGAGAAAAAAATAATGATGTCATATGGGGCCCCCACCCCAAAAAGTGGAAACCGGTTTTGAAACCTTGTCCAAACAAGGTGCAAGAGTCTCCCTAAAATAGAAATTGCTACAATGCCTCCCCAAAATCCCCCCATTTAGGTAGACACTGTTCACTACGCACCCCAATATTTAATATTCTCTCTCTCTCTCTCTCAATTTTTTATTCTTTCTTTCTCTCTCACTTTCCCATTTATTTTTTATTCTTTAGTTCTCTCTCTCTCTCTCATTAGGGTAATAGAGATGAATTGTTAGAGATGTGAATTGATAAAATGAAAAATATGCATTGTTCTTTTAGAGAAAATTTTAGGGCGTTTTTTTGGGATGCCCTTACTAGATTAAACCCGAAATAGTAGTAAATAAATTGACAACGTCAACTCACGTCATACATCATATAGAAAAAAAATATTGAATGAGTTCGACATTCTAGGATCTTTTTACTAGCTAGCTAGTTTGATGGGGTCAAATAACAAATGAAATTTAAGCATTAAAATGCTAACGTATGCCTAATAGGCACATGTTAAAGTCAAAAAAAATATATTGAAATATATGAAAAGTGTATAGAAATATGTGAAATTATATTGAAAATTGTAAAAGATGTATTGAAATATGTGTTTTATTTATTTGTTTGTGTGCTTAACGTGTGCCCATTGGGCACACATTAACAAGACCCTTTATTTTATGTTCTACGATGCTATTGGCAGTCAAAGTAATTTTAAAGTGATTCGTGTGATACAGCAAAAACTAATACATCGTGGGCTTGTTCGGTTTGGGTCTCAAGGTCCGGTTTCTAAATTATTATTCATTCATCACCCTTATTTCTTTCTCATCATTACATCTATTTTTAAATATTGTTCTCATTTCTATCTCCAATCATTACACCTAATTTTCAATTATTCCTTTTCATTTATCTCTCTAGTCAAAACCCAAAATCCAATTGTGATACCCAAACCGAACAAGGTGTGCATAGATCCACTTTGAATTCAAATTCAAAATTCTTTTCTTTACTCCATATCTAATTTTTTTCACCCCATACTCTCTTCACCGATATTTTTTTTTGTGCTTCGGAAACTTAAAACATTAAAAGGAAGGGAAATGATTTTCACACTCCCCTTTTAGCCATTGACACTCCCTTTTTGTCTTTTTCTCATGTGAAATTACTATATTACCCTTACATCTTGAGTCATTTTTTTCATGTGAAGGGCAATGTAGTAATTTCACATGAGAAAAAGACAAAAAGGGAGTGTGAATGGCTAAAAGGGGAGTGTGAAAATCATTTTCCTAAAAGGAAAGCAGAGTATTAAGGTTCATACAATAGAGGAAAAGGAACTAGTCCCTAACATGGCTCCTACCGAGCCAGTCATCACGCATGAAAATGCGAACAAATTGCGGTGACTCCTCCGTCACCACCAGATCCTCAAATTATTCCGCACCCAGATGAGCTAGATGGTCAGCACTAGAGTTAGCTTCACGGAATATATGCGTGAGGAGTGATTGAGTTCGCATTGGGAGTATACGAGAGTCTCCAATCAGATTGCTATTAGGATGGTTAGCAGCAGATTCCTCATTGATTAGTGTGACCGCATCAAGTCCAATTCAATCTGAATGTTATTATAGCCTTTCTTGAACATGATGGTGAGTCCTCGGTAAATACCCCATAATTCGGCCTCCAAGCTTGAGATAGAATTCAGCTTGCCATAGTAGTCTTTACCGATCTATGTCTCTCATTTAATAAATTTATAAATAGCTATATACTCCCTCCGTCCCAAAATGGATGTCGAAAACCACTATTCATGCCTATAAAAAACCAGTAAGCTGAATTCTATCTCAAGCTTGGAGGCCGAATTATGGGGTATTTACCGAGGACTCACCATCATGTTCAAGAAAGGCTATAATAACATTCAGATTGAATCGGACTTGATGCGGTCACACTAATCAATGAGGAATCTGCTGCTAACCATCCTAATAGCAATCTGAACGTACTTACCACTATTCATGCCTATATATTGCAGCAGGGTATTTTTACTAGATTCTGGATGTACTTACCATTGATATAGGATTACTCAAATCTGGACATAGTTATACTATAGCTATTGATAGTACTTCATAAAAATTTAGGCTTATCTACTATTTTAGTCCCTATAAAATACACCAAGTTTCAATTTCGTTCTTGCAAAATATTTTGTGTCAATTTCGTCCTTATAGTTTCAGACGAATTTCAATTTTGCCCATCCGTCAAATTAATGACGGAAATGCTTATGTGGCAAATGGAAAATGCTTAAAATAATAGAAAAATGCTTAAAATACCGGAAAAAATAATTAATCTCCAAAAAAATGACGAAAATTTTAAAATACCGAAAAAAATTCATTAGACAAAAAGTTTATGAAATTTAATCATTCGTATCGACGAGAGGAATCAGAAAAGTATAAAATATGGCCGAATTTTAAAAAGTTCATATATGATGACACTTTTTTTTTTTTTGGAACGGCAATAAAATTTATTAAAGAAAATTTGACAATGGGTACATCAAGTTAGAGGGAGAAAAGAGAGGATTCCAACCAAGGTTGGAGAAATTAAAACACCTCTTGCCCAAAGCCGACACTTTATAACCAAAAAAATAGCTATTTGGTATTCTTTTGTCTTTGGAAAATCTTTTTGTCTAATTCGGCCCATATTTATCGACGAGAGGAATTACTTTTTTTTTTTTTGATATCAAGTGTCGTCTTATATGATTTTTTTTAACTTCGACCCATATTTTTATATTTTATGATTCCTCTCGCCGATACGAATGATTAATCTTCAAAAAAAAGTCATTAGAAAAATTTCATAAACTTTTCATCTAATGACTTTTTTCCGGTATTTTTTAAAAAAATTGTAATTTTTTATCATTTTTTTGGATAATAATAATTTTTTCCGGTATTTTAAATATTTTTTTGGTATTTTAAGCATTTTCCGTTTGTCACATAAGCATTTTCCGTCAATAATTTGACGGAAAGGCAACATTGAAATTCGTTTGAAACTATAACGACGAAATTGACACAAAATATTTTGTAAGGACGAAATTGAAACTTGGTGTATTTTGTAGGGACTAGAATGGTAGGTAAGCCTAAAAATTTATTATTACAATTTTTGTAGTATGTGTTTAATTAAAAATTATTTTTGCAAGTTATCAAAAATAATAAATGAATATCCTTTTTCACACGGCCATTATAAGTTTAATAGTTATTTAAAGATAAATTATTTATAATTATTTTAATGTAATTTGGAGATTATTATTATATGATTCATATTTTTTTTATTTCAAAAAATTGTTCTAAGAAACATACTTACACAATTTAAATTTTTTAGCTAAACCCTTTTTTCACCTCATTTTTTATTAATGTTGCCCACTAGAAAATGGCTTAGCGAAAGGACAAAATTTGGAGTGGATTAAATAAAAACTGTTGTGGTGTTTATAAAACCCCAAATGTAAGGATTTTCCAGCTCAAATGGTGACCTGCTGACGGATTGACCAGTCGGCCTTATTTTATGGGAGTTAGAGGGAAATTACTGAGTTAACAACTAGAGGGTGTTTAACAATTCTTCGTAGACTCGATCCCCAGTCCCCAGACTTCTTGTTTGAAAGTCAAGAAGTACTACCAGATGGACAATGTGCCATCTCTATGTGGAGGGGTTGCGGTGTCCTACTACCATCGAATAATTACTTGTGGTAGGGTGGTAATTCATTGTTTAAAACTAAACGCCCGACGATTTGCCAAAATTCATATTTGTTGTCCATATATATATATATACACCAAGCTTCTAATCTGGACGTTCGGATTTAAAAAAATCCGGACCACTGTTTTTCGTCACTTTCCGGATCAAATCTTGACGATCCGAACCGTTAAATGTGTTTAAAATGTGTTTTTAAGGTCCGTCGTAGCATTTTTATCAAAAACTACTCCGATCAACCCCTTCCGGGTATTTGTTTTGGACGAATTCTCGCATGGGACCTTAGAAACAAGTTTTAAACACTTCTAACGGTTTGGATCGTTGAAATTTGGTCCGGAACGATGAGGTCCGGATTTTAGTGGTTTGTATGGGAAGTGGACTCTCTCTCTATATATATATATACAAAATAATCAAAGCTATAAAATAGATACACAAATGAAATATTTGTCGATTGAGAAAAAACAGAGACCGGTGGAATAACATAAGCATTCAATCATATTGATCACAAAGTATAATATGTCTTTGATTTACCCAGGACCGGCTCTGAGGTGAAACCGGAGGTGCGGTGGCTTTAGGCCCGTAATTTAAGCAAAAAAATGGGGGGCCATTTTCAATAGAAGTTCCTGTTTTTATATATGTCTAAAGTAATACTTATGAAATGTATAAGGAAAGCGTCACAGACTCACAGTGGTTCGCGTGCGTCGTGCTTCTCCTACAGTAACGGTGACCCTGGTTCAACTCCTAGCATGTGTCCTCTTTTTGCTAGGAGTAATTTTTTTTTTCTTAGTTTTCTACCTTACTCTTGCACCACTTATAAAAAAATGCTTAAACCTAATAATTTTCTATCATTAAAATTAAAATTGTATTTTTACAACTATAGATAATAATATTAGAAAAATGAATATATTCTACGAGCGGTACTTGGAAAAAAAAAATTCTCTAATGGTATAAAAATTTAAAAGTTTATGTTCGTTAAATTACCAAGTTAAAATACCATGTTTAATCTTTATACCTTTTATTAGTCACTTATATTAAATTTTTCTTCATAAAAACCAAGGGCCCTACCTTTTAAATTCGCTTTAAGTCTCCCAATTGTCAAGGCCGGCCCTGGATTTACCCAAGTGCTCAACTGGAGCTATTGTGCAAGATTTGAAAATTTGTAAAAATGCTCTAATTAGAACTAATATTAATTGATTAAATGTCCCTTTCACATGCAGGAATTTTGACGCAATATCGCAGAGTCAAATTACCAATGTCCAATCAACTAAATTTTTTACTTGGATGATGTATATATCGAGATTCGCAAAATAAACGATTCAAATTATCAAATAGAGTCATGGCGAATCCCGTTCGTGACATGAGAGAAGATCTTGATTACGGAGACACGTCCACCATGTTCGGTTGAGTTTTTGAAACCCAGCCATGAAAACTTGTTTGGAATCTAAAAAACCCCCACTGGTGGGTCCCTCCTAATTTTACCTGAGAGAGAGAAAAAAAAAAAAAACAAATGTCCTTTACGAATAGATGGCATGAGCCATAACCTCCATAGCCACCACATCTCTCTAACCTAACTCTGCCATTCCACCACCACCGCATGCCCAGACCACGTCAAAACCTTCCATATCTCACCTTCTCCTCGTCTAGACCAACATTCTCCGGCGGTTCGGATGATTTCCGTCCGGTTTAGCACCACCTTTCACTTGTGTTTTCATTGATCAGATTCCGATCTAGGGCCATTGGAGCATCTCCAAGCTTATTATCTACTTACATTTTCAGACTCCTTGGGCCGAGGGCTTTCATCCGCTGCCGGTCTTTTCATTTTCCGGAGATACTTTTTTGGCGACCTCGCCGGAATTCTGTGTTCGGCTTCTTTAACCTGTACTAAGATTTAAGATAAATTTGTACGGTGGTTTTAAAAAAAAAAAAAAAAGGCAGAGAACTTGTCGGGGAAACCGAACAAGAGCTGGGTTTCCAAACCTTGTTTCAAAACCACAACCAAACAAGGCCGTTCTTTGATTAGAATATTCACTTGTTCGTTTGGGTTTTCGGAACCGGGTTTCGAAAACCCTCCCTTGTTCGGTTTCTCCAATGGGTTTTCTACCCTTTTCTTTTTTGAAAGATTTTGAGAACCGGTTCTCAAAAACGATTCTAAATAAGGTGTCAGATTCTACTGCTAATTAATTTTCTAGTCACTCAGTTTTGGCTGATGCTTACGTTATCTGCTCCTTTTTCTAATAAATGACGATTACGAAGGAAGAATCCAAGGCAACGGTAACAGTAGTCGGAAAACTTCTCGTGGGCGGCTGCTGAAAAATAAGTTGCGAAAATTCCCACACGGTTTTAATTTGTGGGTTTACAACTTTACATATTTTATGTGGAAAATATTCCCAGTGGTACCACATGTTAGTCATGGTATCTTGTAGCACTCATTAGCTTGATATTTGAAAAGACAAATGTTATTGTCAAAAAGTCAACTTATTAGATATAAAAATCGAGCCAATCACTATTTTATACTCCCTCAGTCCCATAAAGTTTGTCCGGCACGGAGTCTAAAATTTTGTAGAAAAAAATTAACAATTTTTTTGACAAAGAACTAACTTTTTTTGCATCTTTGGACTCCGTGTCGAATAAACTTTATGGGACGGAGGGAGTAATAAATTATATAAAAAATCGTGGAAAGGCAATCAGTTATCTTAAGGGGGTGTTTGGCTCATTCCTTTTTGCATTTTCAACTTCTGATTTTTTATTTTTGGGTGTTTGGCTCCCAAATGCCAAAACACATTTTCAGATTTTGACATTAGAGGCAAGAAATGAAAAGAAACTCTGGAGGAGCTTTTTGATTTTTAATTTTTCACTTTTTCCCATTTTGGTTAACAAAGGACCTACAGAATGTATTCTACAAATATCTCTCAAACACTACACTTATTGCAAAATATATTCTGCATATTTCTCACAAACGCTCTTGTCTGATTCAAAATACATTCTGACTATTCTAAAAGCCAAAAAACTAAAAAATTGAAAATGAAAAATTGAAAGTGGAACACCCCTTTAGAATCTGAGATCAAGAAAAATATTTCTGTAATATGAGATGTAGTGCTCCAAAAGTATTCAGATTGGACTTTTGTGAGTCCCTCATGGATCTCCAAAAATAATCGAAATTGTTCATTTCGTAGGTTATCCACATAAAAAAATTGACATATTTCGAGGTGTGTTTGAGTTGCACTCTTTCAATTTCAAAATATCTCTTTCATAATCGTCTTGTTTTAATTCTAGTGGAATTTTTTGTAGTTGTTTGCAAAATGACTTTTTTAGTTCTTCTCAACGATAGTAATTTTTTTAGTTCTTCTCAACGATAGTAATTTACTCCCTCCGTCCCCATTTAATGGTAGTAATACCGAGTAGATGTATCGATACTTCAAACCACTTCAACCATTAGCAGATCCGCTGTTCCAAACTCTGTGTCCCAGCTCCCTATCCCGTTCATCTGAGCAATCAACAACTCAAATTGCTCGGATGGATGAGACAGGGTTTTCGGGATAATAGATCCGCTTCCTTTCAATTGTGTCCAAGTATTACACACCGATTTGCCTCCTTCTACCCAGCGTCACCACACTTCGTGTTCGTGATAGGCTCTGTATGTGATAATTTAGAGGCTATGAATATTCATTGATATTTCATTGTAATATAAACATTTGGAGAGGTTTCTATTTTGCTTATTATAAATTATAAATTTATATAAAATCAATAATGTACATTTTGCTAATTATATATTTTGAATTTATATAAGCCTTCTTTCGAAAGTTAATTCATATTTTAGTAGGAGGTGGGGTAGGGCGGTTGGATGGTTGGAGTTTAGGCACGAACAATTGTTAGATCAATTAATATGCTAATTATTGGTTTTCACAGAGTTGGAATCATTTGAGAGGTTTTTGAAATCTTACACGTGAGTTCAGTGGTGATAATTATTCAAGCGCCGCTTATTTGAGCCGTGCCTAAAGGCATAAACATGCTCTAATATATGCAAGTAGGATGCTGATTCACAACAAAGGAGCCAAAAATACAGTACTACTTGCCGTTAAAGGAACACCAACCCGAGGCTTCAAAATCTGATGTGGTCCACAAGTAAGCAATGTTCATAGCAGCCACACTGCACAGGGTCTTCATAGAGTATGATAAGCAAAGTAGCAGAGTCAAACTTTGGAATAGAAAAAGCAACCTAAATCACATGCGTGATTGGCAGAGAGGGTGAAAACGCCTTTGAAACATATCATAACTTATTAAAATTTGTGAGAGCGAAAATTGAAAGGCCCACCGGGCGGCTGCTTAAGGGCTCCAATTTTGGAAAATTAGGGCTCCAATTTACAAGTAAATAATACTCCCTTCGTTCCTTAAAAAGAGTAGTGTATTCCATTTTGGTTGTTCTTAAATAATTATGATGCTGAAAAGTTAGTGGGTAAAAGTTGGTACGTCTCCTATTTTGCCTTTAAAAGTAATTCATTTTTGAAAAATTAATAGGCAAAATGTAATGATGATGTCTCCATCAACGGCAATAGTGAAAAGTGATTGTAAAAGTTATATGAAATATGTAATGATGATACTTTCTGAATAAATTGGAATTACGAAGGTCACACTTAAAAATGAATGGATAAAGTATATACATGTACAATTAAAGACTGATTGTGATAGCTCAATAGTCATCTTTTAAGCCCCAATTTACGTTTTTGACCATGGGAATGATGATTCGAACCCGCTACTAGATTCACTTCTTTTAAGCTTTCTTCTTCTTTCTACGTATATACAAACAAACATAGATCTACCAAGTAGTAATATAGGGACGGAGCCAGGATTCCGATTCGGAGGTAGTATCCAAAATGAATATTCTCCATCTCTCGATCCTACAAACATAGCCAATCATAAAACGACATGCAATTTTTGGATAAAAATTTCAATTAATTCTTTAATTTTGTGTAAAGAAATATACGAAATTATGCACAGAAGTGCTCTCTATCCTTACGGGTATGTACAAAAAGAGTATAAGTGTTCCAAGATTAATTATTTCTAGTACCCGAAAGGATACACATTTACTTACGTGAATCATCTATCAATATATTTAATAGCCAAAAATTACACATTTTAAAAAATTACACATTTTCATCGATTAATCACTTATTAATATGCTTAATACCAAAAATAATACTCACATTTTGAAGAATAAAACTGTTCTTACAATACAAAAAAAAAAATACGGACCCGGGGGTGGCACATGCCACCTCCACCCCCTCTTACCCTCCGTCCTTGTAATAATATACAACTATGATATATAATTTTTGTAAAAATACACGTGATTTGGGCCCAAACAATGCATAAATTCTACACCCGCCACTTTTTTACACATGTTTTTTGGGCAATGTTTTGTGGTTAACTGGTTATGGCAAACCTATTTTAACTTGTTCAATTGCCGTCGTCAGGTCAATTAAATGCTCTAACTCAAAAAGCTAAAAGCCAGCTTATTACATTTTTCGAGACAGGTCATCCCCTCACAATACATCACATAAAAAATCACAAAAAACCAACGCGTATTTCGAGCTCTCACATAAAAAAACCAAAAGCCAAAAAAACCAAGTTTGTGGCACACCCCCTAAGGCTGCCCAACGAATGGTTTTGGACAGTTCGGTGCGGTCTAGTTTTGAAACTAGAGTGCTCGCTAAGGTAAGTGTTGTCCAGTTCAGTTGGTTCAGTTGCAGTTTAAGCGGTTCATCTATTAGAAAACAGCCCAACCCGAACGAACTCGATGCGCCAAAATTCAAATATCTAGATCTGTATCTGTCTATGAACTCTGTACTATGGGGAGTTCGCGGACGGTTCATTTGATCCGCTTGGTACCCTTAACACTAACAAAGTTTTTTAAACATAAACATTTTAAGCCAAACTAACCCTACGTATGTTTTCCTTTGATTCATTCAAAATTTCTGTTTTTTAGAAATAAAATAAAATTCCCTCTAAAGCAATACATCTTTTGTGCTTGCAAAAGAAAGGCCCTGCTGTTTGCTTTACTTCTCCCTCGTGCACTAGGGGATAGGATAAGTATCAAGCCCATCTAGTCAATGTCTCAGTGGGTCCACATGGGCTAGTTTCAACAGGATTAGCAGTATGTGCTTTCCAATCGCTTGTACAAGAAAGCAAGCCTAACTCAATGTGCCATATTTGGCCCACGTTTTCTTGAGAACATAAGAAAATATGAGGCCCATTTTTTTTTTACTTGGACTATTCCTAGACAAGTAATTACAGTATTAATTGCTCGCAGAGTACTATCACGTAGTTCTCTAAGAGCTTTTTTGACCACACATTTCTGAGATTTTCTCAGCCAAATGCCTGGCCCCCACACAAATGTATGTCTAGATGAGTCACCTTGTACTGACCGGTATCAGCCAGTATTTTCTAATATGTTCGGTACCAGCAATAGTGCCAACCGAGAAACTGGAAAGGAATTAGAGGGGTAAAGTATGATTTTGTGTTAAAATAGTCGATACTAGTGGGTACGGTATGTATTTCTAAGTCAACTTCTCTTTTTTTTTTTTTTTGTCAAAATGAAGAAAATTATATTAATAAAAGCCGCGACACTTACGTAATGGAGTTCATTACAAAAGTTTTGGGGGGAAAGACTACAATATACACTTATTTTTAGATGTCTATCATGTGCACCTAAATTATCTACCGTTGGATGGTTAGCTTCATAAAAAATGTTATAAATCGATTACTTGTTACCTGAGCAATAGGTGACCTAAGAGATATACTTGTGAAAAATTATGATTTTTTGTATAAAAGTTACGAGATGCACGGAAATTTTACAAATGAGACTTGTGAAAAGTCACGATTTTTTTTTTGTCTAAAATTACAAGACGCACGAAAATGTTACGAATCATATTTGTAAAAAGTTATATTTTTTTTGTCTAAAAATTACGAGACGCACGGAAATATTATGAATCATATTTGTGAAAAGTAATGACTTTTTGTAAAGTTATTTTTTTTGTCTAAAAATTACGAGACGCACGGAAATATTATGAATCATATTTGTGAAAAGTAATGACTTTTTGTAAAGTTACAAGACGCACAAAAATGTTACGAATCATATTACTAAAAAATTATGAATGGCCGGTTCTCCAAGTCATTTATTATGAGGTGGCAAAATATAGACCACACAATAGGTGCGTATCGTACACACTTTTAAGTGCGTACTGTAGCGTTTCCCAAATCTTGGACAAGCCAAACTAATCATCTAACTAAATTAAAACAAGAAAAACACAAGGTAATAGGGGTGAGCATGGACCGGATTGGTTCGGTTTTGTAGTAAACCAAGAACCAAACCAACCCATAAAAGGCATAGAACCAAACCAATCCAAACCATTAAGATACGGATCGGTTTCGGTTTCGAACCACGGTTTGCTTAAAATTAAGATATTATTTCTGAAAACTATTTAAAGTACTTAAAATTGTGAAGATTAATAAACCAAAACTTATATTAAATCCAATTCCATTAAAATATCATTAAAATTAATCATGGTAATGAAGGAAATCAAGGAATAGGAATAGGCAATGACCGAATCATGTATAGAAATTTAGAAAAATAGAAACGTGCAGAGGAATCAAAATTGGAATAGAGAATTTCATTAGCAAATTTATTGGCTATGACTAAACCACTACTGGTGTATTGGAATTAAGGGAATAAGTTATGAATCTTAGGCAAAATGAAATTTTGCATAGAGAAGGAATAATGAATAAATTAAATTAGGAAGCTAGTTAACTATGACTTATATATAAAAATACATTTATATATAATACACACGGTTCGGATCGGATTGGGACCAGAACCATGAACGTAAATCCACAAACCAAACCATTGAATACGGATTCTAATTTTTTTAAAGCAGGACCAAACCACGTTACTAAAAAACCGAACCAAACCAATCGGTTTGGATTGGATTCACGGTTTGACGGATTTTCTGCTCACCCCTACAAGGTAATCAATGTCTTTCACCCCAACCCAGACATCCAGTCTGACGCAAATATCGGCATCATTCACAATCTACCGAAATTCATACCTAGTATAAGCATTCTAAAAAGTGATTCACCCTGTTTGGTTGAGGTCTTGAAACCCGGTTTCAAGACCTCTACAAAAAAATGGGTTTCATAACCTGGGTCTCCCTCTGATCGGTTGTCAGTTTTTTCCAAGTTCCCTCTCTCTTCTCTCTCTCTATCTTTTCTCCCTCTGATTGCAGCTACATGGTGGGTCCCTCGCTGCCACTTGTCACCATTCTCTCCCTCAATCTCTTCTGCTGCCAGCCAAGAGGCGTCTTTGTTAATCAAGTTGGTCTGAGAGCTGCACAAAACGAGACACACTAGGGGAAACCGAACAGAACCTGGGTCTCAAAACCAGGTTTTGAAAACCCAACCAAACATGGCCATTAAGTGCTAGCCAAAGACATAAGACAACAAATATACAGAGATGGACTCCAACCGCGTTGCCCCAAAAAAACATCATATAGAGTTAAAGCACCATTGACACATACTCCTTCCGTCCAGATTAGTTAGAGCATCCACAATGATATAATCAAAACCCAAAGGTTGCTAAGATTAGCAACATTTGTTCAAAAAAGAACTTACATTGGAATAACCAAACTTATCAATCTCTTAACAACTAACCAAATTTTGGTCATTGGACAACTAATTAGATGGACCCCATGTGTATTCCATCAAGTACACCCATGATTACACAAAAGACAAAAACCATTTGAGTACAAAAATTAAGTTTGGAAAACCATTTCTTTTTTCAAAAACTATTTTTTATTCAAAAACACTATTTTTAAAAAATTGCTTTTTTTTAAATAATATTTTTTTAGAAATTGTTTTTTCAATAACAGTTTTCACACAAAAAAACAGTTTTTGAGTAATTTTTTTTAAAAAAATAGGTTTACTAAGAAACTGTTTTTACTCACAAAATTGTTTTTTTCGATTTTTTTTTTTACATTTTTCCCAAAAATTGTTTTTTTTAAAAACTATTTTGTTTTAAATTTTTTTTGAAATATTATTTAAAAAAATAGTTTGGAATTTTTTTTTTTTGTAGTTTAAAGATGGACAAGTTTTTGGTTATCCAAGTTTGAAAACGTGACGGGGGACCATTGCTTTTGATTATGGACCAAAAAATACCAATGTGAGACTTAACATTGCTAACTTTAACAACCTTTAAATGAATAACCAAAAGCTGATGTGGTAACTTTTGGTTATCTAAATTTTACTAGGTCATTGAGGATGCTCTTAGTTCCTTTTTGAATTCTGTATCATTTTTTATTACTTATAGATCTCAATTTATTATGATTGTCATGCTTTTTGCGAACTTTGTAGTATAGAACTAATTGGGATCTATCGAACAAAATTTTGAGATACACATTGAAAGATATAAACAATAGAAAATGGCATAGACTTCAAAAAGCGACTAACAAGTCCAGACGAAGGGAGTATATCATTGTGAAGTAACATTGTCTAAAAGAACCTGATCTTTATATGAAATATTCTTCTGAAGACGAAACTAACAACTCTCGCAAAAAATGAGAGATATTTCTCTCACAGATCAAAGGACAAATCGTTGATCTAAAGAGATGAGAGAAAAACAAAACATATACTCCAGGATAGAAAAAGCAGTTTAGAACAAGGACCATGGAATTCCCCTCCCACCACCACACAAGTGTAGTGAAACCCTAGATTGAAGAGAGAAGAAAAGTATTTGCGGTGTCTAAAGTTTTAAGGGAGAGAGGTCGAATACAAACTTTTTAGAGCTTATAAATTACTCCCTCCATTCCAATTTGATTGTCTATTACGAAATTACGTGTAATTTTTAAACTAAAAAATAATATACTTACAAAAATAATTTTATAATCAATATGGATCTTATTTGATAGATTTCATTAAAGACTTTAATATGATGCAAAAAAAAAATCAAAATTATTTTGGTAATATATTATTTTTTAGTTTGAAAATTACGCATAATTTCGTAGTGGACTATCAAATTGGAAGCCATAAACGAGTTTTTCTTCTTCTTTTTCATTGCCTAAATGAAGTTAGCATCACATGGGCAGGGGGAATACCAATCTAAATCTAATTTGCCTTTTGAATAAAAACGGAAAACCACCACTAATCCCGTGCCACTATCACTGGCTGTAGCCCTTGAGAATCGTGTTGAAGGGCCCTTGGGGTTGGAGAAAGGGTCCGAAAGGTAACAGTAATGCTATGGGTATACAACTAAAATGCACAATAAACTAACTCTTCCGAACAAGAGTTAGACTCACCATTCATGCATAAGGTGTTGACTCTTTCGGGTAAGAGTCTAACTCGTAAGACTCTTGCTTGGAAGAATCAGTTTGGTGTATATTTGATGTGCATAAATGGCCGATAATTTTTCCCAAAGGGTAATGGTAAAGGTAGAAAAGTAGTCCCAAGGGTCAAATGACGCTCTAGTCAAAGCAAAAAATAGTGCTCCCCATGTTCTATCACTAATGATGGGTATCTATGTCTATGCTACATAATGATAGTGCTGGAAAAGTCCAAAGCTGCGGCGTTCGAATCCACGACCACGAGCTTTTGGGCTGCTGCTTCGTTTTTCCACCAAGGTGGGATCCAATAAGTGTTCGTGATTCATGACCAAAATATAAACAACCTTGCTATTTGCACAGATCTCATTGTACCGACCATGTACAGAGGGTTTCAGAGATCCATTTGTGGGTTTCATACAAATGATTCGAGCTGTTCAATCATCTCAAAATTAAATTTCAAGGGCTTCTTCGCGGGAATAAATGCAATCGGACAGCCCTAAGTGCTCGATCCAAAATCACTCAATTTCCTTCAAATTTTTTAAACGGCTCGGATCGTTTGTATGGGACCCACAAGTGGGTCCCCGAGGCCATCTGTACATGGTCTGTACAATGGGGGTCGGTCCCCATAGATTTACCAAAATATAAAATAAAAGTTTAAGTGTTCATGATTTGTGTATCTCCTTACGGTCTTGGGTTCAAATCTCATTATATATATACCTCTCGTCCTCTTTCTCTTTTTCTTAGATATAGGACTCATTTTATTAACAAAAAATTAGAGTTATTTCAAAAATCAAGACAGATCATTCTCTCAGAATACATAATACAAAAAGTTGCGAAACCCTAAAAAACCAATGGTATTTTGTTAGTGGAATACCCCATAGAGTAGTATAAGTTCTTTAACATTTGACCGAAAGAAAAGAACAAACCAATTCAAAACAAAATTGCAATGTCAAGTTGTGAGTTATGGGCCAACTTCGGACTTACGTCGCCCATCGATACAAACTATTTTTCATAGGAGAATTGTAAAAAGACCCAAACAAACTACGACTGTTATGCTATTCAAACAATATTAACCACTATATAAGTAAATGAGATTGTTTAGTTGGCTAGAACTTATGCATCGTCCAAAAAAGGTTAAGGGTTTGAATCTTGTGTCGTTCTCTTTCTATTTGTTTGGGATTATTTCTAGTACTTCTACCGTTAATGGGACTACTGGTTGGACTGAAATTATAGAGAATCTGGATTTCTTCTTTTTTTTCAAATTGATGCAATTCTTACAGTTGTTTTTTCCGACCTTTTGTGATTAAAAAAAAAAAACATTGAAATTAACTACATGAGCATCTCAGATTTTTGTTAATAAAATAGATGGCTTGTTTCCACAAATGCCCAATTAACATCTCAGTTCGAAGAGAAGGTCATCTAAATTATACGTAATGAAATTGGATCCTCTTCAACCACTCACGGTCCGGCCCTATTTTTTTTTTTCACTTTCGGGTCCATTTGATGATCGGAATAGCTTATTTTAAACAAATTTGCTATTCGTAGAGACTTGTACACTGACCCATACACTGATCCTACGTGTATGGGTGGGTCCCATGGTAAAATTGGATTCAAAATTTCACCCCAAATTTGGGGCCTAAAATGTGCGGGAATTTGGACCCCAAATCACAACCCATAATTTACTCTCCACCATTCCGTCTGTCTCTCTCTCCCCCCTCCCAAATGATC
>JAXBDA010006438.1:0-20760 GCA_036023075.1 Gaultheria prostrata
AGCGCCTGCAACCCCCCACCGGGGTGCGGCCGCGGCTCACCGCCACGGCGATCGTGGTGGTGGTACCTCTCCTCCTTTGGAAGGACCACTACCACTCTTCCTGTGAACAACATGCATCAATCGCTTCCCCGAATTCCGTGCAACTCTTGAGCAACCCTGCTTAGTCTGTGCACGTGCTTGCAACTGACGCACCTCTTGCCCAACTGAACAACCTATACCGCTTGTTCCATGTCTAACAGCACCCCCACCTGTCATGACAGATCCCACAAGCTTGTATAACCCACCAACTTTCTTCCCCAGCAGTAAATCCCGGCCTCCACCAGAAACCCGAAGTGCTCCTCTATCCGCCGAAAAACTACATCTGCTCTCATCAAGCTTCCCGAGAGATATCAAGTTTTTCTTTACCCCTGGCACGTGTCGTACTCCCGCTACTTTCACAATTTTCCCACTCGGCACCCGAAACTTCACTGTTCCCTTGCCAACAACCTGATTCGTCGAACCGTTAGCCATCTGAACAAGACCTCCATCGCATGCCTCGTAATCCCAAAATTGTGACTTATCCCCGCAAACATGATTTGAGCACCCAGAATCTAGTACCCAATCTGATTTCCCCGCGTCTGTAGCGTCTAACACTGCCAACGTATAATCATCATCGGATTCCTGAACTGCCACTGCTGCTTCATTTGGTAGGTTCCCCATACACTCCGCCAGGTATTTCGGACAATACCGCTTAATATGCCCCTCTTTATGGCAATGATAGCAAGTGACTCCCTTCGACTGAGAACTGTTGCCGCCTGCCTTCCACTTTCCCTTTTTCTTTGTTTGGTTCCTGCCTTTGTTACCGTCCGAATAAAGTGCCTGTGACTCATCAACCCGTGCTTGCCCCATCTCATTCCTCCTCGCCTCTTCGTTGAAGATAGCATCTTTAACCATAGCCATAGTCAACTTCCCATCCGGCGCTGAGTTGCTTAGCGAGACCACCAATGTCTCCCAATTATCCGGTAGAGAACTGAGCAATAAAAGAGCCTGCAACTCATCATCGAACTTCATCCTAACATTTGACAGCTGATTTACCAAACTCTGAAACTCACTGGAAGGCCCCGCAACTGACTCACTACCACGAAGCTTCAAATTCACTAGCCTCCTCATCAATAATGCTTTATTCATGGATGTTTTCGATTCATACATCTCCTCCAATTTCTGCCACAAAGCGTAAGCTTCTGTATCTTGCGCTACATGATGAATAACCTCATATCCAACACACTGGCGGATCAAAGCTACTGCTTTCTTGTTTATTCTCTTCCAATCCTCTGCCGTCGTCTCCTTTGGTTTGACCCCTTCTACTTCCAACGGTTCATATAACTCTCTCAAAGTAAGCATATCCTCCATCCGAGGCCTCCAAATTGCATAATTACTAGACGTTAAAAAAATCATAGCATTCATGTTGACGTCCGACATCTCCTCAATCAAGAAAGTCACAAAAAACCAGCACTGGAAACTCCCACAGTTGATTTGAAAATACGACGGAACGTTTAAAACAGTGAAATAATACGTACCGTCAAAAACTGTAACAAATCTCCACAAACCGAGCCCGGGATTAGATCCGGAACGTCGAGACGAGTCGGAAACCGGTCCGAACTGGAAAAGAACAGCCAAAAACCGGGGTGAAATTCTGTCTCTTTTGTTTTGCGAATTTCCAGAACCTTAACTGTTGTAGTTGAAATTCTGTCTCTTTTGTTTTGCGAATTTCCAGAACCTTTACTACCTTTGGTCTAATTTTTTTTTTAATTTGAATCATGTCAATTTTCCCAAATGTTTGCTGGTTTTATAGTAAATTTTGTGGATTAAACATTGATCTTAACGAGCAGAAACTAAAATGTAAAGCAATTATGACAAAAAAAATTAGCTGAAAGTTTACTTAATAATAATTCAAAATGAACAGATTTTCCTAATTAATTTTTCTTCTTCGAATTTGTTGAGTTTCATTTGCACTTTCAGTGACAGAGTTCCATTAACAGAAATGTGTTTTCTTTTATATAGCAAGTTACTTCTGTAGATGCATGTCTACATTATTGTTTTGTTAACTAACAACCTCTTACATAAGGTCTGAAGTGTCGCATCAACTTTGAGGCAATAATGGTGATATCTGGTATTTCAATTACTAGAGTGGAATAGTGGATATAGCTATAATTTTATTTTAAGTTTGATCGTCACTTCCAAAAGTTAAAGCTAAGATCATCTCCAACATTTGCTTCAAATTTGGAATGTCAAAATTTTGAAGGCTGGTGTGGCAATTTGATGGAATCCGGTTGATGGTAGCGAGCTTGAGGAGGAGGTTGGCGGGAGTCGATCTTGAACTTGGTGAGTAATTGATGAAAATGAAATTCGAGCTGGTATGCGAGGTAGAAAAAGGGAAGAGCTATTGAGGTGAGCTGAATCGATAGGACACGAGATAGATAAGAAGTGTTGGGAAGAGGTGTGGTGATACCAGGAGTAAAACCATGGGTGCAAGTGTGACAAAATAGTTAAAATTTGAGCAAAAATTTGCAGTGAATAATGCACATGCATTTTTCGTTTTAGCTACCCACATCTTCTTCAATAGTCCAATAATACTGTATCTATTTTACCTCTCATTTATTGTTATATGTATATCTCTCTCTTTCCTTCCTCCTCCTTACCTTGTTTTAATTTGTTTTTTTGTGGAGCTTTGAAGAGAGAGCGAATATATTTTGAGTATTTGCCTAGGTAAAATAGCTAGAATGCGCTTTTACCTAGTTTGTTGCACCTGCCCTAATGTAAGTTTTTTGTGAGGGATTGAGCCGTATGTGTAGTTTGGAGGTGGAGAAGGTTTGAGTGGAAATGGTGATGTTAAGGGGCGATGAAAAATCCTGATTTGTCCCTACATGTGCTTGAGAGGTCATCGGAGGATTTTTATGAGTTCAATTCCGGATCGGGTAGGGTTGGTTTGCGACGCGCGTTCTGTAATTGGTAAAATACTAGTTGAAGCAGTAATACTAATTTATCTGAATTAGAAATGAAAACATCACTGCTTGCACAATCTGGGCAGAGCCGCGAAACGTCTTAAAGAGAGCGACCTAGTCCGCGACTCAACCCAAGCACAGCCATTATTCCGTTCGATTTGTAATTTGTTTTCATACAAAGATTTGAGGTAACAAGTTCCTTAGGGTATCCACAGTGGGCTTTCTATATTTTGCTCCAAGTTGACACATAAACAAAAGTGGGGTCCAGTTTTGTTTGTTAAGGGCTTCCTAATTTAGGAGTGTGAGAGCACTCCAATGGACTCTCTAAAATTGGTTTCCAAACTATATCCTAAGATTATTTATGGACAGAAAAGTGTAATTGGGACCCCCATTCTCCTCTCCCTCTTCTCCTCACTCCCAACTCCCTCCCTAAACTTAGCTAATGTGTTAGGAGCAATGTTAAGGAGCTATCCTTAGGAACTTCTATCGATAGCCTATTGGAGACCATAATTGAGTAAATGAATTGCTAAATGTTAGGAGTCTCACCTAGGAGTCTTTTTAAGAGCCCACTGTGGATCACCCTTATTTTCGAGCAATTGTTCCAACAAGTACCAATGCTTCCCACCCTCATTATGGTATAGAAGATATTGTAAATCTATGGAACAGACTAAAAGACATTTCACAATAATTCGACACAATCAAGCCATATCTGCAGGAATCTAGGCCACCGTAAACACACATCTATGATTCTTGGGTCAATCTTTCAATATTACTGCTAGGACCACAATCTTGATGCGAATTTGCTGATGGCGACGATATGGACCTCTCTCTGGCTAGCTTTTTAGCCATCCGTCTGTGCTTCCGCTTGTTCTGGTTCGAGCAAGCAACTGGCTCTCCTGAACCATAATTTCACAAAGCCGTTGGGATCCTTCGGTACATTCAGCAATATAATGGAGGGACTATAGTTAATGCTATAACTTCTTTTGAAATTCGATACCATTCCTATAAACATAAAATAAGGGATTAAGTTAACTTTGTAACCACATCATTCTAACATGCCCAACTACTACATGCATGCAGTTGTCCATCGACTGATGAGCTAATTGGACTTCCATTACTCAAACAGCTACTACATTTTCTTGAGAATTTCATTTTTTGTGTCCAGTTTCAACAAACAGACATAATCCCAATCCATTTATAAATTTTGTCAAAATTAAAACTGAAGTAATTTCCAAATTGAGTGACATTTTCTATGGAGTATGGCTTGGCAATGTCACTTCTAGATACATAACACGAATCCTTGATCTCTTAACTTAAGTTTTGGAAGGAAATGATCCGCCACTTACTTCGGGATATATATACGCTTTTGGCTTTTGCTAACCAATGAAACTGTATTTTTTGATCAAATCAAGACATACTGCAATTTTTAAGACTTGACATAAAAACATCCTTAGGTGTGTGTGTGAGTGAAAAATTGTTTAAACAAACATAATTGTTTGGTTCAAGTATCAACTCAAACGGAAAAAAAAAAAACAAAAACAAAAAAGTTGGTAGTGTGCCCACATTGATCTCACCGTGGCTCCGCACTGCATGCATGTGTTAAATAGTACTCCCTCTGTCCCAAAAAATTTGGCCTACTTTCCTTTTTTAGCCGTCCCAAAATATATGACCATTTTAAAAAATTTCAACAAAAGAAAGTCGGTAAATTCTATTTCTGCCCTTGAGATGCTTTTAATAATCAAAATAATGAGACCAAAAGAAGATTAATTGAAAATTTTAAAATTTAAAGTGCGTTTTAAAATTTTGAAAAAGCTCTCTGATTACACTAGCGGCAAGATTTTTCGCTTTCCGGAAGAAATTTTAAATTCAAAACTTGATTAACTCTTATTTTATTAGAGTCAACTAATGAAGAGCAAACTTGAAAAGTCACAAGTTTTGGATAATATCATGTATTGCACATAAAATCTTGAAATTTATAAGAAGCCCAAACTTTTTGGGACAAAGAGAATACTTATTAAATAAACAAAGACAACAAATACGCAAAACATAATACAAATGAAAATGCATATGCATTTTATCGCGGGTCTTGCACATAAAAAAAACCATGTAAACATTTACACATACTTTTTCACATATTCAACTTTGTATTTTGCTCAATACCCCATCAATAGCGATATCAAAAGCATCTCTTGTTTTCATCAATCCCTGACTCGCTTTTGCATACACAAATCTGGGTATAAATTCTACCACTTTTTCTCTCATCCTTTCCACTTCCTCTCTCCCATACCCTTCTAACACTCTCCTTATATGAGTTCCGTTACGCACATTGTTACGGTGTATAAAAACTGAGTAACTCTCGGGTTCGTCCGGAACGAACCACTTGTACTGCAAATACGCCGTCCGTCTCCAGAAAAAAACAGGGATTGAACCAGCCAACATGCAATCGAAAACTGACCGTCGCGTGAACGTGTCCCCCCTCGGTTGGAGACAGAAATCGGAGTCTAGAAAAGCCGACATGATGGACGTTGTCCCATCTAGGCACTTTTCCCGAGTGCAGTTCACGTGGCGGCACGCGGTTGGCTCGTTGAGGCACTGGTTCTGTAAAATCCCTCGGAAGTCGTTCTTGAATGATTTGCGTGCTCCGCCGACGAAGCTGAATAGATGGTTCCGGCTGCGGCTCCGGACGAATCTCTGCCATTCGACGATATCGGATTGCGACTTGGGGTGGAATATGGTGGGGTAGGGTACAGCAATATCTAAGTCGTCCCACACGTTTCGTTCGATCGATAGACGAATGACGTTCTGCATCACAGGCATATAGAGGAAGCTTGAGCCCCAATGGGCATCCGCGTCTCTCAACCGTCGGAAATCCCATGTCATCCGTCCAAGCATGAGGAAATGATCAGAGCCATTGGACCTCTTCCACCATTTCTGTTCCTGAAGCCACTTACTCAACATCTCGGCATGCCAATCGCGCTCTCTCCCGGTATGATTGCCCCACAAGTATTTCCCCACCGCGAGCCCAGCATAGAAAGGTATGTAGAACGCTGTAGCAGATTCAGGCTCTAAGGTTCGGCACTTGTAATTCAACATCCGAGAATGGTACACCACCTCGCCCCAAAAGTGATCCGTCCAGTACCACGCTTGTAGAATGCTCTCTGGTACGATTCCGTCGAGCTCTTTGGCTGGCAGACCGAAACCGTCATTCAAAAACTTGTCGCATTTGTTGTGCCATGGGTCTAATTGGTTGCAATTGTTGGCGAGTTCGTAGTTGAACATCGGAGGGAGATCATAGACGTAAATCCGACGGGTATCGCATTCACCGGCTTGAAGTTCCTGCAATATTGGTTGAGGGGACTCGGAAGGAGAGAGATTGGTGGTACGAGTAAAGTATAAAAAGAGGAATACTTGGAATAAGACTACGGCGAAGAGTATAGTGCGATGGGTGGGAGTGACGTGAGATAGGAATGATTTTATTGAGAATTTAAGGTTTGGAAATGGAGGGTGTGAGGATTTATTTGGCGGCTTTCTTAGGCCTTCGAATTCGTTTGACGGGTGGCCGGAAATTGAAAGCCACATTATATGTATGCTGAGAGAGTAAGAGAGATGGGGGAGGGGAGAATGAGAGAGGGTTAATTCTGAGATTGGATTCGAATTTCGAACTAAGTCTTGGAGTTTTATGCAGCTAAATATACATGGAAACATTGGAAAGGGGGGAATTATTATTTTGGTAAAATCTAGACAGGGAAGCGTCTAATACGCGAGGAGATTAATTAAGGTAGACACACAAAACCATAAATATTAATTCATTTGAAATCAGATCCGATAAAAAAATGCTGGATGAAAAACTATTAGTTTGACTTTTAAAAAAAAAAAAATTAGTGTCTTTGAGATTAGATCTGAGAAATATGCAAGATAAGGGGTGATTTTTTTTTTTTCCTTGGCCCATACAATAAGATGTTAGGTTTTGTTTGGATGACTGGAATTTTGAGTAGGAAAAAGAATATGAATACGGAGTATAAAATTCCCGGGAATTTTTTCTTGGATAAGAATAGGAATATGATTACTGGGAATCGAATTCCTCAGAATTTGATATATGGAGGAATTACATTTCGGTGTTTGGATTAATTCAGTAATTTTACGGTGGAAACAACTACTTTGAAAATTTATTAAGAAAGTCAACATTTCCTTTTCTTAATGAATGAGACATGAATGAGGAATTTCTAAGATTCTCATGGGATAAGGGAGGGATCAGATTCTCACTCAGTCTGGGAATGTGATTACTGGTTGAATATGTCATCAAGAATCACATTCCTATTCCATTCTCTGCCAAATGTCAAAATCAGAAAAACCTAGTATCACATTCTCGTTCTTGTCTCTTCCAAATGTTGGAATCATGGATATAAGGTATCACATTCTTATTCCCCCTCAAGATTACTGTCATCCAACCTGAGCCTTAGTGGTTAGAGGTTACAATGGAAGTCTAACCAACCAATAATTAAACCCAATCGAACAACCAAATAGCAAAGATTACCTAGTTTATTTGCTTGTGAATATAGCGTTGTTTTTGCCAATTGCCGTTGCGTGGACACCCAAAATTCTCTACAAGAAACCTTGAAATTACTAGAACATCGTGTTTGTTAAAGTCGTCATTTGATTAATTTCAAGGTTAACCAAGCAACTGAATTCAACATACATTCATTCGAGACAACCGATCTGTCATTAGCAGAGATAATCTTGGTTCGGGAGTTAAATTACAGAATGGGAAGGTTTTATTAAAAAAATGCACACATCTTGCCTAATCAAAGTGATTAGTCTCTACTCATTATTTATGAGATTTTTTATTTAGAGACGGTCGCTTCAACATTTCTTGACTGTTTGGACCATTCACGGCCCAAACGGCATAAATAAGCCTTACGGTTCAACTTTGGCGAAAAGGCCCAGGAGTCATATGGTCGATTGAAAACGGGCTTCTGCACAATACTCATCACCGATTTGGCGAAGATCAACGATGTTTTTCAGCCGTTCGATGTCGTCTAGGCCTTCAAAAAGGGAATTTTGCCAGTGCGAATTGTAAAATGAGATGTGTAGTTTGGATATAGTAAGTCGTTGAATAACTCCCTAGTTAGGGGGTGTTGATTAGTCTCTACAGCACAATTTTGTATTGCAGCACCTTTCGACTCATTTAATGCAACTAGTGGTAACATTATTATACTCAAAGAGCTAGTGGACTTAAGTGAACTCTAGTAATACGGGGTATCAGGCTCCTCTCTAGAGATTCTCCTCGAGATCTTCAAGAGCTTTGGGAGTGGGTGCGTCAACGCATACGTGAAAAGATCCAACAGTCGAGATAAATCACAGGCCATTTCTAACCTAATTGAACGTTTTATTCAAATAAATAAACAAACGCCATTATCAACGTTCCGTCCATCGTGGTGAGTAATATATTGTCTTCTTCATTGGGAAGATAACTAACATGTAGGAGGGGATTGGGGGAGATGGAACGTAAGATATTCAGAGAGGATCCTCATCTCCACTCTGCAGGACTTTTGTTTATTCACGTCATTATCCCATTTTTGGAATTGTTTTTTGCACTCTACTCTTATCTTTTTTATTTTTCTGTTTCCAATCATTTATAAGACAATTCTTGGCCTCTATGTGACACTGTGTTCAAGGATGTGTAATTGAGTCCGGCCCAGAATCCTCTCTGATTTTCATTTCATAAATTGGGTATGGGCAGCGTAATTGTAAGAGTGGCGAAAGTGACAAAAACGATAGGTGAGAGCAAACCAATCTTTATCGAGTTTCCTTAATAAACTTTTATTGCTGATCAAAAAAATTTTAAGTTTATAATACTTTTTAAAGTTTACATATGTACAAGTTATAAAGTTTTCATTATGTCCCTATAAAGTTTATACAGTGCCTAACCAAGCCGAATATTGTGAGATTCAAGTTTGGCTCATTTACTAAACGAGCCTAAGAGGCTCAGGTTTGGTTTGTTTAGTAACTCGAACGAGCTTTTACCGAGTTGAGCCTCGAACAGTTCACAAACGACTCGGTTCATTTGCAATCATATTTACCCCATTCCTGACTTCTCGTCATAGTCATGGAGTAAGAGAGAACAAATGACGGAACAACTCTTTTGCTTCGACGTTTCCAATCCTGAACGGATGTGTTGGTTGACATTTACCAATTACCATGGTAACACAGACTCACCCTTCGAAAAAATTACTTTTTCTGTTTAAACAAAAAAAATAAAAAATTTAAAGATGCCTGGAAAATCCTCTCTCTGGTTAGAAGAGAGTTCTTCTTTCCTTTTCTTTCCCATAATCGTAGGAAAGATTTTTGGTTTGGTACGTAGAGTATTAGACATGAACTTGAAAATAGAACAATGTTGGTTTTCAATTAGCTAGGTTGACCAAAATGAGTTGAAAATAGGTGGGCTGATCTTCGATACATACGGAAACACTTGAAATAACACACAAAAAACTCGCTGGCGGTAGTTGATGAATACGAGATACTCCCTCCGTCCCTTTTTAAATGTGTTGCCTCGTAATTCCAACTTATTTTCTCTCACATCAACTTTTATATCTACTTTTCACTATTTACCCTTATCAATATAATAATACCCACTAACTTTTCAAAAAAGAATATACTTTTAAGGGCAAAATAAGAAATGTACCCACTAACTTTTCAAAATACACACTTATTAATAGACAGCCCAAAATGAACATGTCTACACTATAAAAGGGACCGAGGGAGTACAAAAAATCACCATTATGAAGAGACTTGCAAGAAAGAGAAAGGGACCTGATTCTAAGGCAAGGAACATTCTGTTGCAGCGCCTAATAACCTCCCACTGCTTACAACCAAGAGCTGTATGCATCCATGTTTCCATGTAACAAGAAAGTCACAAGATGCCATCAGGAAATATATTCAGAGATGGCACCAAGAAATATTATATCTTAGTATTAAAAAAAATGCAGTGTTGTAAAGTGAACTTGCAATAATACCAAAAAGGAAATACACATTTTCGTGGTTTAATCATCCGTTAACATAAAACAAACATAGTTAAACGATCTACTAACTCCACCCCAATAAATTTTGTTCGGTTTGCAAAACGAGAACTTAAATATAAGACATTTTTTTAAAAAAAATGTCTTACTTTTTGTATAACTTGAAAGAAATCATTGATATCTAGTGTAAATTATATAAAAAATACTCCCTCCTTCCTGAATTTGTTGTCCATTTACGGGTTTGCATGTCATTTTTCAATTACTTAGATCTCTCAATCTATAATGTGTTTTACAATTTTGAAAATTTTGTTTAATAGTACTCATCGAGAACTATCAAACAAGATCCATATTGAATACATACAACATTACACATTGAAAAATATAACCAATTTTTTGAGGTGCACTGAATAGTGAAAATAAACAACAAATATGGGACGGAGGGAGTAACAAATTTTCTTGGAAATTTTGAGATTGATTTTAAGTCTTCGTTTGAGGACAGAACAAACATTTTGAAATGAAAGGTCAATTAGCTTTGTTTGGGAATTTGGAAACACAGAAGCATTATTTCGGAAATATGGAGGCATTAATCAGGAAACATAGAGCCCTCCCCTATCAGATACTCAGATAAAGATCTTCGTCCTTCACAATCAGATTGAGAGAGGGAGATTCACTCTTCACAGTTCATTCTAAAGGTGATTCGGAGAAGGATTTGCTCTCTAGGCAAACCAAAAAAAAATACTATTCTTTACTAGACTTGGGGGTGGCATGTGGAAGGATTTTCTCTATGGGCAAGCCAAAAAATTTCTTTTTCTACTGGACTTAGGGGAGTGGGGTGGCATGTGCCACTCCCCCCACCACTAGCCTCCGTCCTTGCAAGATGCATCAAGAGTTTTATACGTTTTTAGAGCAAATGAGCAAAACAATCACTTCGATCTAGACCAGCCCACTTAATCATGGAATTAACCAATCTATCCGCTCAGTAGCATCGACTTATCCAAGCAGAGGGTTGCATCAACCTATTAAGCATGGATACCGAATCGCGATACGGACATGACACGATACGGATACGGAGATACGAGAGAATCCAAAAAAATAGGATACGGATACGGATACGGCTAGGATACGTTAGAATAAGTTAGATTAAGAGACATTTTTTATATGTTTTCAGCATTGTATTACCCATAATAGCAAGAATGGTGCTCGAACTATTGTATTTTTCTTATGCAATATGGTTTTATGTATGTCCACGTGGTTTCTTGCTCAATTTTTGAAGTTTAATTTTATCGATCATATGTAAGATACAATAAAATGTTCAAAAAACATTAAAAAGGGAATATTTCTCATCTTCCCTTCTAAAATATTAGTTAAAAAGTGCAATAAACCTATCGTTTTCATTATTTCTAACAATTTTACCCTACTACTACGCAACAAGTGTCACAATCTTAATTTCATAAAAGTTTGGATACGTGTCTTATAGTATCCAAAAAGTATCCGATGCTTCGAGAATTTAAAAAATAATTTTTATAATCGTGGATACTTGTGGGATACGTATTCACGAGTATCGGGTGAGTACCGGTATCCGATATGGACACGACTCACATCTAGGACTAGAAGTATCCATGCTTCATAGAATGCCACGTATGCAGAGCTGTTTCAGTCCGGCCAGCTCAATGCCCTGAATCTGCTTATGTATCTGGGATCTATCTCCGTAAAGGGTTCCCAATTTTCCTCAGCCATTAGCTTCACTAACTACCTCTGACATTAGTATTTCTTCTCTAATGATAGACACTAAACTAAACAAATACCAGCATGACTTCATCGTAGATTTTTCATAAAAATAAAGTGCGTACAGTTTTCAATCTGCAAGATGTGAAACATATGTAAGCAATATGTAAATTGGAATCAAAACTAATCTTAACGAGGTTAACAGTTCTTGTTTTAAATTCTCTCTTATCTCATTGATTGTGCCATGGGTACACCGCGCATAAATAAGCACATCTTTTCAAAGCTCCCTCGTTAATCTCTTATAGTATTTGACTATTTGTCAACTTTCCTATCACAAGGAAACAGTGAGAGGCTAAATGGAACTGCGAATATTGTTTCCCTAAACAAAACAACACTTATATTAGAAGAAGCTTCTCCCCTCATACATTTTTAGTGAATACTATAAACACCATCTTTGTAAAATCATAGGATGTTTTCTCTCCTTACAACCACCACAACAACTTGCAATGGAAACACCTCAAGAAACAGTGTCTAGAATCTGATAACATTTCTCACAATTTTCAAAGGCAGAAAAAAAACTTCAAAGCTCTTGAACTCTAAGTAGGATCTCATTTTTTTTTTTTTCTGTTGTTGTTGTTGTTGTTTGTTACAGGAGGTACCAATGCTTCCCAGTTCCCACCCGTGTATCTCCACTAATTAGGTGAAGAAAATACATCAATCTAAAAGTCTATAGAAGGGACTAAGAAACATCTCACAATGATTCAATACAATTAGGCACCATCTGCAGGAATCGATGCCAATGTAAACTCGCCTTTACCTATGGTTTTTGGGGCAATCTTTCAATAGTACCTTAAGGGCCACAATTTTGGTGCAAATTTGCTGATGTAGATGGTATGGACCTCTCTCTGTCCAATTTTTTAGCCATCCTTCTGTGCTTTCGCTTGTTCTGGTTTGAGGAAGCAGCTGGCTCTCCTAAACCATAATTTCACAAACGATTGAGAGCCTTCAGAAAATTCAACAATTCAAAGAATTTCCAATGGATGGACTAAGTTGATGCTATTAACTACTTTGGGTTTTGACATTAGAGCCTTAATTCTACAAAGCTCTTGCGCACTTTCAATAAACTTGCAATGAATTAAGTAAACAATATACCTACTTTTTGAGATAACATCATAGCAATGTTCCTAAAGAACTAAACTACACCAGTTTAGTCCACATTTAGTGGGATTGTGGAGGGTAGCGAAAATTTATGCCCACATTAATTTCCCTCATAGTTGACCTCATAATCACAGTGCTACATGTTGAGTTTTAACCACCCCTATTCTAACATCCATAACTACGTCAGAACAGTTGTCCAATAAATAATGCGCAAATTGGCCTCCATCGTTCAAACAGCTACTACATTTTCTTTGATAACCGGATATCCAGGTCATCTTGTGCGCACCTCGACTAATTCCGGGGCCATGGAGGTACGCAAACAACTACAACATTACCTTGGGAATATCATTTTCCATGCCTTGTTTCAACAAACACGCATACTCCCAATCCATTTAGCAATAATTTAACATCACAACGGAAGTAATTTCCAAAATGAGTGACATGTTCCATGGAGAATGGCTTGGCAATGGCACATCTACATACATAACACGCATCATTTATCTTTTAACTTAAGTTTTCGAAGCAAATGATATGCCACCAACTTTGGAATATATATAAGCTATTGCTAAACAACAAAACTGCATTTTTGGATCAAATCAAGACATAAATTTCAAGACTGGATATAAAAACATACCGGGATTGTCACTTCCAATGCCCGATTCCTCACCAACATTTGGTGGAACACCTTGAGCCCCATTGCTAAGATCTCCAAAACCATCATCACCACCGGGTAAAAGAGGCCCAATTATTTTCCTGCAACGTGAAGCAGCAGCTTCTTTAACCTTCTTCTTCCTAATCCTTTTCCTCTGTGCCCTAGTCAGCTTTTGAGGCCCACATTCACCCTCATCATCACTTGATGAGGTGGAACTGATCTCCCCAAAATCATCTGCACACCAGAAAAAATATCGAATAAATCAAAGCCCTCTCTATTTTCTTAAACATAAGTCCCTATTACTAACCACTAAGCTAGCCCGGTAGTTTCAAATTTTCAATAGGGCAGATAAACAAACCAAGCTGATCGAGTTTGAGATTGTGTTCGTTCGTTAAAAGCTACTCCAAGAACTATTTATTATGCAAACAAACCAAAATTGAACATCTCTTTTAAGCTTTTAAACCAAGCTCGAGCAAACTATGAATTGGCTCATTCAGCTTATTATCTATTAAAAATTCAAGGTACTCGAGATTGGCTCGAAATTAATCGAAATTAAACTTAGTTCAAATTTAACTTGTCTCATAACCAAGCTAAAACTAGAACATGCTTTGAAGCTCGATAAGTATTCAAACCAAGCAAGAACAACTAACTGTCCGTCTCGTTTATCACCCCAAGTAGTTTATCAACAACTTAATTTACTGAAAATGGTACCTGAAATGAGATCCACATTCAAGCAATTCTGCTGTATGTTGACGGGTTGTTCCTCATCTTTTTCCTGCAGTTTTCTTCATATCATGAGAACTGAAAAAGGAAGAAATCAGAGAGAGAGAGAGAGATAGAGAGAGAGAGTACTTGGTGAGGAGGGGAGGGTGGGGGAGGATAAAGAATGTTGAGGAGGGACTGGTGGAATTTTCGTCGTCTCTCTTCCTTCTTCTGCATATTGGGAAAATCCTAATTCAATCGCCGGGTTCAATTTTGGTTTTTCTTTGAGGCAGTTTTGTATCTGGACTGCACTGCGGTCTTGTTGATTTGGGCCCATTCCAAGCCCATTAAAAATGGTTCAAACTTTTCTATTCTTCCTTGGCCCCCTTTTTCTTTTCTTTTTTCTTTGCCAGGAGCATTCAAAATAAAATTAAGTTTATCATTACTTACAGTGGCAGACGTACGATTACGAATTTAATTTGCTTTGCAGAGACCACTAATTCGTCATTTTTAAAAATATCCAAAAGTGTACTATAAATAGGAAAAAAATTGGAAAGAGTGCAGGGTTCAAACACCCTCTTACACCCCTTCTGAACCGCCTCTGATTACTTGCCTTAGGGCATCCGCAGTCGTGGAGTTAAAAATGTGAAGTTATATGACACAAAAGTGTAAAAAATGAGTCCCATTTTTGTGTTGTTATGACAAAATGTGTTGTTAAGGTAAGAAGTGTTGTAATAGTGTTGTTAGGGTGGTGTTAAAATGTAAAAAAGTACACAAATTCTTACACTACTGTCCTCTTTTTTTTCCTCTCTCTCCTCCTTGTCTCTACCTCTCTCCTCTCACACACGCACAAAACCGTTTCTCTCTCCTCACACCAGCCACACCTGACACCACTTTTTCTCTCTCCTCACCCCTCTCTCTCTTTCTCTCTCCTCCCCTTGTGACAATAGCTGTACAAATACAGTTATACACTGACTTATTATTTTCACTCATCTGCCACTATTTATAGTCAACCTATTTACGCTACTTGGACACAAAAATTGAAAAAGGTGTAGCTAACTGTGTAACTCTTACACTAATTCTTACACTACTACCATTACTAGAGATGCCCTTAGATACGATTAAATTAAGCTGTTAACAGTGTCTGATCAATTGGGCAATGGGTTTCCATGGTGTGCTAACTTATTACGGGTATACAGTGTGGTTCGAGATTTTAGAATTGGGATATGAATCATTCATTTTTGTGGAGTTCGCAAGACATTACGTGGTATATCTAGTTTGCTTAACGTTACAATTGCTCTAAACAATCAAGTTTATTAGACATTAGAAACTAGACGATCAAGATAAATGTATTCTGAAAGGGAATTGATATTGACACTCCCCTTTTCTCTACTGACACTTCACTTTTTGTCTCTATTAGATAAAGTTACTAAAACACCCTTTCACTTAATAATTTAACTTTCCTCCTATATTTGAAATGACTGGAATAACCCTATGTGTCTCCATGAAAAGAAAAAAAAAAACGCTTGCCTCTTGCCATTCCCATTTCCCAGGATTACTCTCGGAGAAAGAGGGAATTCTCGTGTTCATCTCCTTTTCCCGTTGGAGAGACGAAAGTTTCCCATACTTTCTTCATCCTTTCTCTATTCTCTTCCCAAATCATACTATTTTGTACAAGTTTAACAATGGATGGCAATGGAGAAGACATCTATACTTCACAACCAACAATGGAATTTACAAATGAAGATTTTGCTGAGTTAAACGATATACTAAATCTCACAGCCACAAGCAACATTGAAGAAATATCAGAGCTCTACAACTCATTCAACTCTACAACTGGTTCTGGTAATTTCCCTTCACTTTTGTTTTTTTATTGGAATAATTTGCTCTCCATGTGGACGTAACACTTTATTCACCTTGTTTATTGGAACAATTTGTTTCCATGTGGACCCACTGTTTTAGAGCATCTCCAACCCATGGGTTTTTCTTCAAAATGAAGAACGGAAGTGACATATCAAGAGGAGATTTTGTAATTTATATCCATTTTTCCTCAAAAGTTGTACTGTTGTTTAGAGGGCCAAAATAAATTTGAAGAATGGAATATGTGACAAAAAGGAGGATGAGTCCCTCTAAACAACAGTACAACTTTTGAGGAAAAATAGATATAAATTATAAAATCTCCCCTTGATATGTCACTTCCGTTCTTCATTTTGAAGATTGGTTGGAGATGCTCTTAGTCTTGGACTAGTTTGATTAGGTTAATTTTTTGGCATCTACTATCAGGACCACACGTCCATTATTATAGTAATTATTACTTGGTCTCAGACTTTCTTACTTGATAGGATTAGAGATCTAATATTTAATAGCCATCTTGTGAATTGATACTTAGCAGGTTGTAATATGGAGAAAGAAATGTCCAAAGTGGACAACATTGAGTCTGATGGCCTAAAATCATTGGAAATTGAGAAATTTTCAACTCGAGAAGAGCTACTTGATAGGGTTCGCAATGTGGCATTAATGGAAGGCTATGTCACAACAATTAAAAGATCGAAAGCGGGTCGTTATGTTGTCATTGGTTGTGATAGAGGCGGGAAGTATCGTGGCTATCATGGCCCTATTGATTTGGCTGCTGAAAAGAAAAGGATATCGGCATCTCCCCTTATGAATTGTCCATTCGAGGTGTGGGGGAAAAAGAAAGTTGGCGAGTGTTGGAAAGTGAAGATGAAAAATGCATCTCATAATCATGAACTGTCGGTTTTGATCAATTTTTGTGTGATTGTATGAAGAAGTATTAAATTGCATGTTGCTGTGTACGTTCTCTTTAATGTTTATCCCTTGTTTCCTTTTGAAATTGCTGGCCCTGTATATGAGCAATCCTTTAATAGACTTTTTAATTCATGAGTTTAATGGAGGGTAGTTAAGGCATTTGAAGAAAAGTAGATTGTATGACATTAAGTGCAAGGGTGTTTTAGTAACTTTATTTAATAGAGACAAAAAGGGGGAGTGTCAATAGAGAAAAGGGGAGTGCCAATATCAATACCCTTCTGAAATTATTATTTTTTTAATCATACTGACGTGTAATGAATGTACGGTATCCAAGAAGAAATTATTTACTTCGATTATGAGACTTCCAAACATAAAATTTATGACATGATCATTGGCATGGCGTTTAAACATGAGACAATAGAAGTAAATCAATCACCAAATCTTCTTCTTTATCTACTGTTGGATTCTGGATTCTGGGAATTTTCAAAAGGGCACCGGTTCATATTCAAATTCAATCCTTCATTTAGGATATTTTCGAAATCAAAATGTAAACAAACACCTCTCCCTTTTAATAGAAGTTAATACAGACTACGAAATTGAGGTAACAGTTTTGTGTTAAATTGCAAAATGAGTGAGAAGAATCAAATGGAGGTGCTCTAGGAGGCCTAATGACTCAACCATGCATGTGTCCATGTTTAAGTAATTTGTTGTTATATTATATCTCTCAATCATATTTTTCCTCTCGGTGAGAGCAATTAATCTAAAAAATATGAAAATACAGATCAAAATTGAAAATAATATTCATGTAACACTACGAAAAAGACCCAAAAAAGTCGGTCTATATGAGAAAGATTTACTTTTTTTTGGTCTCTTTCATCTTATATGAATTTTTTTCAATCTTGATTTATATTTTTATATTTTTTTTATTTCTCTCGTTGAGCCGAACAATATGATGCAAGAACTATATCCGAATCTAGTAAACCAAACCAAACCGAGCCTTATGTCCCAAATCAATTGGGGTCGGCTACATGAATCCTTTTCCTCCACTGAGCTCGATCAAGTGTTGTTTGCTCACTAAGCCCTAGTAGACTTAAATCCTTACGCACTACCGCATCTAACGTCACTTTGGGTCTTCCCCTCCCCGGAACGTTGCTACTCAAAGCTATCCTATCCGCTCTCTTAACTACTGCATCCGTTGGTCTCCGATAGACATGCCCAAACCACCTACGCCTATTTTCCCTCAACTTCTCCTCTATGGGTGCTACACCTACCATCTCGCGGACTGTTTCATTTCTAATCCTATCTCGTCTAGTCTTACCAAAAATAACAAAAAATCTTTCCAAAAAGCACCTAAAAAGTTAGGCGCGCGCCCTGATAAGAAGTGTGGCTCCCCCCTCCGCTTGGTGTTATCAAGTTCAATGTTGACAACGCTGTATGTTAACAAGAAGAATGGTGGGGTAGGTGTTGGTATTGGGGCCCGGGATCATCTCGGAGGAATTTTAGGGACGGTATCTATCCCCTTTACTGGTGCATACACCCCAAGATCTACTTAAGCTTTGGGTTTTCGTGAAGCCTTAGTCTCCGCTGCTAATAAAAGGTTCTCAAAAATCATTGTGAAAGGTGATTCTGCCCAAGTTGCTCAAGCTATTCAAGAGGAAAAATCTTTTTCTGATTGTAGTTCTATTATCTCAGATTGTTTAGAGCTTGTTTCTACTTAAATAAGATCTATTATCTTTCCATGAAAAATAAAAATAAAAAAACACACAAAACTAAAAAACGAAATGCTATTATTGTGACTTCACCTGGTAAAAAAAAATAGAAAAAATGCAAAGACTTAATGACAACTAAGTTGTACCAATTAAGACTTAATGACAACTAAGTTGTACCAATTAAGAATGCAATTAAAGACTTTATCCAAATGTCTTTCTCAATACGCTAACGTAATGTATTTTTTCGTTTTCTTCGAGGTTTCCTCCGCACATATCATTTTCTCCTCTCTATTTTTGATTGACAGAAAAAAAGAGAAATGGTTGGCAAAACGTCACGTAGAACTCTAAAAGGAAAAATATCGAGAAATCACTCTGTTCAGATTAATTATTTTTAATAGGTACAGTGTATATCATCTTTTCTTTTACTATTTGAATTAAAATATTGAGGCGTGAGTCACACCATATTACATTACTTATTTTTATAATGCTCCATCATCAATACGAAAAATTATATAACTGCGTTTAAGTTTTCGTTAATCGTATGAGCACACTACTCATACTCCCTCCGTTCCAAAATGATAGTCCATTTTGGGATTACGCGTCATTTTTAACGGCTTATATATTTTAACGTGAACCTCAAAAAATATGCATTATGGATCTTGTTTGATAGATCTCATTGAAAACTTTTATACAGTGTAAAAAAAATTCAAAAATTATTTCGATAAATACATTATTTTTTAGTTTAAAAATTGCACTTAGTTTCGTAGTGGGCTATCAATTTGAGACGGAAGGAGTAATTACAATAGGTAAAAGATTGACTATATATTTTTTTAATATATAGTTCGGGCCATTTTAAATTTCGATATTGACTACATTTAGTCATTTACCTTAGATCATTATCATTTGCCTCTTCAAAACTCCTCCTTTTAGTCGCCAACGGAATCTAGTAAAATAACAGCGGCATAGAATTCTAAGGAACAATTCCATCGACATCAATTACAGAAATACAAACTTATATGAACAGAATATAAGAATGATATATAAACAGTATGACATATTGGAAAAGCTGAACCAAGCTAGCTAGCCCTGTGAAAACCACAGTCTTCTTGAAATAAATTCGCCGTCGATCGAGGGTGTTGTAGGTGAATTGGCGTCTATCTCCTAGGATAAAACACCTGAATCATGAACGTCGAAACACTTCCAATGAACGCCTTGACAAACTAAACTGTGTCTATCGATCTCTCTAGCATAGCAACAACATCTCTATACGAACCACAAACGGGATGACTGAATATATGCACCAAGAAAGACCATTGAGATACAATGTAGAATTCAATACGCGAAACAGACCAATCGACATAAGGTGATCATGGGTCATTAGTAGCAGCGCACCAGTAACAAAGATTTAAATATCGGTCGATACGGCCGATACATATCAGTTTTTCAAGGGATCAATACCAATATTGACCGATATACTGGCCGATATTGACCGATATTTGGCTGTATCAACAATTTCAAAATTGCTTTTGATCAGACTCTTGTCAATGGCCACATTGGAACGGTTCTTTTTAAAAAATGAAGAGCAGTTAGCAACATATTATTTTATCATTTTTGCAAGCCAACACTTGTCCTTTCCTCTCTAGATTAATTCTCCAAGAATTGGATGGTTTACTAGATTGGATTTGATATTTAACTCAAAATGACAAAAAATGGAACATACAAATTCAGTGAAAATTTTATTTTGGGTAAATTTCACTTACCTCGCCTGAGGTTTCTGACAATTACAGATACCTCCCCTCACGTTTCAGAAATTGCACTGACCTCCCCTCTAGTTTGGTTGTCGGCTGCACTTTGCCCCAGCCGTTTGTTTGGATGGAAATCGTTGACATCACCCATTAACTCTATGTCATTCCCCATTTTACCTTTTAATCTAAATGCCCTTTCAAACTCAATTTAAAAGACATAATTACAACTATTTAAAGAGGCCGAGTGGGATTTTATTTGAACCCCCAAAAATCTTTATAGCTCTAATTTTTTAAACTCATTTAAAA
>JAXBDA010006439.1:0-20759 GCA_036023075.1 Gaultheria prostrata
GGTTGTGGATATGAAATTTGAAGAAGAATACTGTTTGGAAAATAATACGAGATATTGACGAATATGAAATTTGAAGAAGAATACCGTTTTGGAAAATGATACGAGACACTGATTTGACACCGTTGTTGACTTTAAGGCACGGGCATTGCTGATATGAGAAATGACACTATTGCACGCACTCTGAATCCGTTTACTCTACTTTTACCGCCACGCTTAAAATTTATACTTTACTTGAAATCATGAATTACTGAACTTGAATAAATTGTTATTTCCATGTTCACATATTGTTCTAGAATTGCTAGATTAGGGTTTGGGTAGGGTAATTTGTTGAGCTTATCGCTCACGGTGTTACTTTGTGTAACCTTGGCATAATACTATGATGTTGCTTTCAACTCGGACGTATTATGCTAGACTGCCAGTATAACCAGGAAGGATATTACGACCAGGAGCAGTATGGAGAAGCTGCTGACTTGGGGACAGACCCGACAGAGGTCTGAAAGATGTCGTAGACCCGACCCAGTATTTGATAATGTAATAATTCGGGATTTTATTAAAAGAAATTGTAATATTTATTCAAACTCTACTGTTCTAATATAATTATTAACGCTTCCAAAATTAGGGGCGTTACAGGTGGTGAATGGGTTATGTCGCGGTGTGTCTGTACTAAATGTCGTGAGATTGTGAGTTCAATTTAATTTGATGAAAAATAGTTCGCAAATGTTAGGATATATGAAAAATTTCAGAAAAGTGTCAAAAAAGAAATGAATGGTCTGGATTCAGAAATGTGGTCCAGTTCCACATAATTGTGAATCCGGACTATTGATTTATCTTTCACAATTTCGGAAAAACTTTTTATGTATCCGACTACTCCTCAATAGTTTGATACCTACTAAGATTCATTGGTTGGGATGAGGTTAGGATAAGAATAAGTTCTCCTACCGTGTGATAAAAAAAAATTGTGACACCTTAAAAAGAATCGAGCTGCTCAAGAGAAGCTCGAGATTCGATTTGTTGAGGGCTCCGTTCGTCTTGTCTCGCTTCGTAATCAAGCCGACTCGACCTTGAATTTTAGGCTCACGTAGTAAACAAACCAAACTCAACACTCTAAAGCTCAGCTTGACTCAATTCGAAAAACTCAGCTCGTTGTATAGGCTCAACTCATTTATAGAGGCTCTAAACGAACCGACTCGACTCGACTCATTAAATATTCGGCTCGTCTACAAATATACCAAACTCGAACTCAAGTTCTAGACTCGTTTGGCAAACGAGCAAGTGTTTGCACTCCAGGAGAGAGTTAGGCTCCATTCCACTAACATAAAAAGCCAATTTATTGCAATTTCCGAGATAAATTATTTTTTCACAATACACCACATAAAAAGCAGAATACCTCTAAATTGAGATAAATATTGTAGGGGAGATTACGAATTACGGTCGTGTAGGAACTGTTTACGTAGCGAACCATCCGCGGTGGAAAGTCTCTAGAAAAAAACAGAGGGCAACAAAACCCCATGCTCATCGGGAACTGCTGCTGCGCATGTAAAACAAACACCTCTCTCTCTCTCTCTCTCCCTCATCAGTCTCTGCTCTGCTCTCCTCTCTTCTTCGTCTTCTTCCAAATTCAGCCGAAGCGTCAACTACCTCGTCGGCATCTCAGTAAGGAATTTACAGTGTCTCTCTCCCTCTCTGTGATTACAATTCGAACTTTCTGTAACTTGTTTGTTTTATTTTCGCAGTCTCGAAATCTCCATATATCATTCACTTTTTGAATTCGAGATTTTTACTTCTTCCTTTCCAATGCTTCCCTTGTTTTCTTCTTCAACCTAGGTTTCTCTCTTTGAATTCCGCCTGTTATTTTAGTAGTATTAGGAGAACGCCGCTAACCACAACCCTTAGGGTGGTGGAAGGTACCACGAACCCTTAGGGTATTATGTGTAAAAAGTATATAGAGGTCCGAAAAAAGTGTGTTGATATATGCGACATTACACACTGTGTGTATCGGAATTTTAACTTGTTTGACATTATATACATATTATCAGCTGCGTGGGGCCTTAGAGTTAGGCACCCCTCCCCCAGTCTAAATTATATCCGGGCAAACATTACCAAAACACCCCATGGTCCCACAAACCTTCTCCTTCCGCAGAGAGAGAGAGAGAGAACCGGAGGAAGATGAACTGAATACAACGCCGGAACAAATCCAAATAACGGTTTTTATTTTACAGAATCACAGTTGAGAAATAAAAAAAACCTCGGATTTTGGAGGTCCTCGGAGGAGTGGTTTCGAAGCCGATGTCGGCGGCAACGCCCACGAAGAAGAAGACGCTGGAGTGGTTTCAAAGAAGACAACGAAGAAGCTTATTTTGGTTCTATGATACTGTAAAATCAAAATCTAGTTTGTCTTCCTCTGTAAAATCTACTGGGTTTTCTTTTTAATTGAAAAAATCGAGTGGATAATCTACTGGGTTTTCTTTTTAATTGAAAAACTCGAGTGGATAATCAAAATCTAGTTATGGATTTGCTCCGAAAAGAAGTTATGGAGTTTGGACGAAGCTTGAGATCGACGCCGGCAAACTGATCTGAATTATTTGCTGGGTTTTCTTTTGCATTGGAAAAACCCAGGCGGTGCGAGAGTGGGAGAAAAAGTAGTGGGTTTGGTGGGAAAATGATCCGGTGGTTTCCATCTTTAACTCTGGGTGCAATAAATTTGTTGGGGGCAAAATAGGGGTGTACACAATGTATATTATATCTACCTCTCATATCCACCACAAAACAAACAAAGTAAATTTTTATCTCCCCGCATGTAGGCGGTGTCTCAGTTGGTCGAGCACCCTTTGCCCCATGCGTTTGGTTAGGTTCAAGTTCCGGCTACCCCACTCTTGTGGTGGCTTCCCCTTCCCCTACTAACCACTAACAACTAAGGGGGTGTGCCACTAAGTTGGTTTTTTTGGCTTTTTAACTTTTTTATGTGAGAGCTCGAAAAACGTGTTGGTTTTTTGTGGTTTTTTATGTGATGTATTGCGAGGGAATGACCTGCCTCGAAAAGCGTAATAAGCTGGCTTTTGACTTTTTGAGTTAGTGGAACGGGCCCTAACTAACCACTGATGTATATCGCTGTGAAAAAAAAAAAAAATAATTTATCTCCCCTTCTAAAATAATGGAAATGGGGTGGGTGCTATGCATCGTGTTGTGCACCCCTCGGCCGTCCGATTGTATTTTGGACGGTTTGGATGTGTTTTGATTTTTTACCGATAAAAAGAAATAAAAATTAAATTAAAATTGCCGGATGTATCCAGGTCATCCAAAATATGATCGGACGGTCGAGGAGTGCACAACACCCACCCCAAATCCCCTTCTAACAAACAGGGCGTTAGTAGGGGCGGAGGGAAGTGAGGACAACAGGGGTCAATTGACCACCCTCAACCAAAAATTTGTATAGGGATATTACTAATACACATCCAAAAATGGCTAATTGACCACTCTTTTTTTCTTTTTTTTGCCCCAGCCTATATTGGGTATTTGGTAGTTGGTAGATTTTGATCCCCTTCTCCTGGCTCCGCCCCTGGGCGTTAGGGTGGTGGACGGTACTACGTTGGATGGTGTATAATGTATAAAAAGTACATAGATATTCGAGAAAAAAGAGTTTTCATATATGTGACAGTACACACGTGAGATATGTATGGGAATTTCTAACTTGTTTGGGGTTATATGCATGTTATCTACTGCGTAGTGGCTGTGATTAGCAAAACCCTAATTATTACTATTATTATACGAGTGTTGTTTCTTTAGATTATCTTTGTTCTTTACGTTCATGATTGCTTGCTTTTGCCCATCATCTGTCACCTTTCATTCTCCATCTCTCTGTCTATATATATATACATATGCACACACACATAAATTTTATTTACATCTCACCTTGTATAGTTTACAGGGTTTGTTGAATTGAAGCAATGGGAATGTTAGGAAGTTCGCGGCTGCCGGTGTGCCCGAGAGAGGAGCACTGCTCAGAATGGGCGAGACAGTACATAAAGTATTGCCTATGCAACATGAGGGATGGAGTATCCTTGGCACTGGGATTAGTGAGTGTAATCAGTTGGGGTGTCGCCGAGATTCCTCAAATCATCACCAACTACAGAACGAAATCTACTGAGGGCCTCTCTATCACGTTTCTCATGACTTGGATCGTCGGGTAATACTCAGTTTTTACACCCTCTACCCATATTTCCTTCATTCAATTATGTTCATCTTCTTTAGGAGCAACTTGTCGGTTTTGGCCACCCAATATCAATACCATTACATTCTGATATCTGGTGATACCCAGAATTTGCATGCATAGCAATATATTCCTGCTACAAATCAGTTCGTATCTGATTTTTTTGTCCTTCTTCACGACCAATAGTTGGACTGCTACAGCAGCTATAAGTGCTCCGGCACAAGAAAAAATTCACCGCCCCAACTTGCGGCCAAGCTTTCTTAAAGGACATAACATGACCAGACAATATTTTGGTCATCTTTCTGCTCATTACCCAAAGCATGTGCTAGTATGAGGCATTGAAGCCAAACTGCCAAACACATGCTGTGTGGGCACACCCCCGTCGTACCAAGGCAGCCCTGCCATGCGGGGATGTGAGATGTCTAAGCCGACGCAACTGGCTTGCCCCAACTTGCGGGCAAGCTGAGGGACAAGACAAGACCAGGGTTATTATAGTCATTTAATCGGGCATTACCCAAAGCATGTGCTAGCACGAGATGTGGAAGCCGAACGGCCAAGCAAATGCTGTGTGGGCATGCACACGTCGCACCAAGGCAGCCCCAAGCCTTGACGACGACATCCTAGGGGAGGGCACCTGATTCCCGCTAAGTATCGTAAGATACTCCTGGTACTGTTAAGTGGGCCGTTACGGTTATTTAAATTATTGGTGAGGATGTGTTTGTGTCTATCTTTTTTCTTCCATTTCTATGTACGTCTGATTGTGTTACCTTTACGTTACCGTTTCAGCAAATGTACATTACTACGTTCTCTGTTTTATTTTTCTCTTTAACCATTTGTTTTGGGTTTCTATGTCTTTATTCGTTATTCTTCGTTGCTGTATTTTTTGAGCTCTGTCAGTTCTTCAGCTGGTGTTTCAAGCAGTAGGACTAGGAAATTCAAGATATTCATTTTACGCATTTAGCGCAATTTAAAAGTTGTGTTTTGTACTTCCAATTTTTACAACAATATATTTACTAATGTAAGCTACTCATTGGAGAAGAAAGGAAACTTTTTGCCAACTGATTGCTTTCAGAGTGCTGCTATTGAATTCTGATCGAATGCTTTTGTGAATTAGTTTAGCGGACCCCTCTTATTTGCCTTTAAAATGGTGGGAACATTCTGATTGATACACTATCCGTAAACTTGCTAATGTATTGGATAGCTTGTTTCCACTCCAATCTGTGTTTCTCTATTTCTCCTCCCTTTTCTCCTTCTCTTTTGTTTCCACCTTTCAAGCAGAACATTTAAACCTCCACAGTATTTCAAGAAGATGAAGTGTTTTCGTATCTCTTGTTTTCCTTTGTGCTGGCATCTGACCAAATTCTTTGGTTGGGGTCTTTGATTATGTGAAACCTATCTTTGAATCTCTACTAGTTCCTACTCTTACTAACTCGAAATGTTTTCAAAGTGCATCTTACAAGTTACATCCATGGCTTGATACGCTAGAAAGTGGACACACATCTCATGCCATCATCATGCTAACATCAAAATCGTCGTCACCAAAATGTATGGTTGCTGAAATAGATCCAATTATTAAGGGATGTGGAAATTGCGATAGAGGTTCTAGTTTATGTTCGATGCATACTAGAGGGTTTGAACATGTACGCAGATGAAGAACATCAATGATCAAACACATTTGAACAGTATATGTTGAATGTTCAGATCATTAAGAATAACTTTTATGAAGACACATCAAGAATAAATATATATGCACACTATTTCAGAAATTTAGGAAATTAATAATTGTGAATCCGGTTAGTTCATTTAGCAGGGAGTCAGTGACTTTCATTTCTTAATCTGATAGATATTGTTGAGCTTGATTATCTTTGTTCCTCTTTTCTGCAGAGATCTGTTCAATCTTTTTGGCTGCATGTTGGAACCAGCTACTGTGAGTCATCCTTTTATATCTCAAATGCGGGTTGATGCTTTACTTTCTCACTTTATTTGGTGTCCAAAAATTGGTATCTTATACTGGAAGTGTATTGACTGAATCCTTTTCTCTTACCATTGCAGCTCCCAACACAATTCTACATGGCATTTGTAAGTTTTTTATTGAAGATAAATCCTAATTTGCAAGTTTCACTTGTCTATCAAATTTGTCTATTTGACTGACTACTGTGGTGGTTCACAGTTATTTACATTGACTACCTTGGTTCTTGCTGGTCAAACAATATACTATGGCCACATCTATCATCGGCTGACGTCCAATAGACAGAACCACAAGGTTGAAATCCCGAACTTGTCTTCTTTTGCTATGTTTGAGCGATGTTTCTTCTTTCGTTACTTTGATCCTTTCATTTCTCCTTTCATCTGAGGATTGGAGACTCTTGGAACAAAAGGTTATTAAGGAATATAAATACAAATTTCTGTAGAAAAGTGGAACAACAGCAGTCCTCTGTTATTAGACGCTAATTCAGCATACTTTTACATAACGTTTCTTGACCATTAAGACATTTATAAGGCTGCAATATTGGGAGTTTTCAAACCTGTTGTACATTAACAAGTCTTTATTTTCTCCCCAGCCTGCCCACAGCATTTGCTTTTCCTTGCGAATGATTAAATGACAGTGCTAATAGGAAGAATATGTATGCCCACTTTTTCCCCCTTCTATTGTCATTCAGTGAAGTCTGTTAGCAAATCCTCTAACGGGTAAGGTTGTGAATTTTGTAACTTGTGTTCCTTTAAAATCAAGCTTTTTATGTTACAGTATTATTGAAACTTTTTGGGCATTTGCTCATTTAGCTGTTCAGCAACTATACATATATTGAGTAAAAATACTTCGTTTACCCTTCCACAGCTCTATTCAATTGGCTGACGCTGCTATTTTTGTTGTCGATTTTCAGATCAACTTTATGGTTTCTCTAATATTATATGTCATAATTCATGTCCACTTTTTTATGCATAATGTCGGTACAATTATATCCAGACTGAGGCAGTAGAAAAGAAAATATCATGCAGTAGTGGTGTTGCCAAGAAACAAGACAACAATGGAGACGGATGGGAAAATGTAATCAATGACTTCAGCTTAGGAGTTGCTCAGAGTTCACCTATTCCTCTTCCAGCTGTACCTCGTTGTAGTTCCCTTGAAAGAGAAATATACTACATGTAATTCATTCATCCCCTTGAAGTTGCTACATATGTTTTGTTTTGCTCTCTGTTTGTGTTTAATAAGTTGGTTTTTCTAGGTGTTTTACGCAACTGTTAAATTTTGGTTTCTTGATAGGCATAAGAAGTTTAATCATTGTTCTGATTTCTCTTGGTCTGGCTGTTAGTAAACTGAGATTTGGAATTGGCATGGTAGCACTACCCTTCTTTCAAAATTTCATTGTTAATATGATTAGTTCCTTGTGCTCCTCAAGATGTTGAGCATTTTAGTTGCTCGGACAAGGTTACCATTCCCCTTGTGATCTAGGCTTCTGGAACCTATTGAGCTTTGAGATTGACCTCAATTTTTCGTGAAAACGTCTCTTAGCTTGGACTTCTTTAAATCTGTCTTATATTGTTGCTTATTTCCATTGAAGGTTATTATCAGCAACAGCTGTCCAATCAATCTTGTCTGTTGTGTAATGACTCTGGAGATCTTATCCCTCTGGTTGCTATCTTCTGTATCCACTGATACTTTTGAAGTTTCCTGGCTGATCTCTGGCTCACTTAGATACACGTGTCACCACAAACTTCTAGTTTTACTTGAATAAACATTATTTATACTTCAAAACGCATTTTGTTCAAAATAATTCTAGAATCCTTGTAATGGCAAGCGAGAGCAGATTCGGGACTTTGAACCAATAACCTGTTCATTTCTCTGACATCAGCATTCTTGATGTGTTTTCTGTCTTCTTTCTGTTTAGGTTTTCCTTTTATTTTTTATGTAGTTAAATAGTTCCTCTTCTTTCTTTTTTCTTTTGGTGGAAACTGTGCCTTATTGACTTGTTAAGGCCCAAGGGATTCCCGATTCCTGAGGAGTGAGGACTATAAAGCACTTGAATGTTCTCAACTTGTTGGGTATTTTGTGTAAAGCTGTAAATGAAGCTCTATTTATATGCCATGCTGAGCAAAGTTAATTAAGTGGCACGGCCAATTCAAGAATTTACACTCTCCTTAACCAACCAAGGAGTAGTGTTGTTAGTGCTCTTTGAAAAATGTGGCCCCGCATTAGATGATTCATAAATGAAGAATTGGATGGCTCAATACGGATCTTTTGGATTTTACAGGTCAGCGAGATCTCTATCAAGGAGTCATACTCCTACATCAGGATCTTTTCTAGCTCAGAGAATGACTCTTACAACATTGTCTCGGCAGAATACCTTTGAAGAGCCCTTGCTTGGTGGGGTTGCATCCACACAGTTTGCACCGCGTTCAAACAGTAAAACCATGTTATGTGCAGTTGAGTTTCATGAAGCTGCTTTTGGGAAGTTTCAGCTTGTGAGAAACATTAATCTCTATTGATTCTGGAAATTAATCTTTGGTCCGTTCTTTTTCTTAGTTCTCTGCTGTAACATTCGTCCTTGGCACTTTAAATCTGCGCCTAAAGGAAAGCAACGGGCTTCACATTGTTTCTGGAAAGCCGTACAAAGGTGTTGTACTACGAGTGGGAAGAAAGCTTTTACAGGTAGAAAACTTTGATAGTCAATTTCTTTCTATTACTCCCAAACTGAAACAGTTTATCTACGTAGAATCAAGTGGCGGAGTTTGTTATCTCCATTATCTGTGCAGAAAGTAGTTTGTCATAACAAGTTATCGGTGCATAATTTTTTGTAGCCGAGGGTTTATGTGAACATCTGTTGGGATAGTCATTATCTAGTGGTCTATTACTGGAATTACTTGGGAATGGTGCTCTTGAAGTACTGATGCTTAGTCAGTAATCAGGTAATGATTGTCAGTGGAATTGCAGGTAAGTGGTGGTTTTCTGGAAGAAACGGGGGGTGCACGGAGCAGTAGAATTGGGACCTTGCTTGGTTGGGGTATGGCAGCGATTTACATGGGTGGACGTCTTCCACAAATATGCTTAAATGTGAGAATTTTCTTGTCAAGTGAATTTTTGTTACTCTACTCCAACAATGTAGTTCTTTATCATGTTTTATATCGACAAACCTTACATAGATGCAATCCCACTTGCGTATTGCAAGTGTGACTACATCTATTTAAGGTTTGTGAAATCTTGCTCGTGTAGTAAAATTGAGATTTGAAAAAGCGAAATAGGCAGATCAGATGTCATATGGGTTACCCCCCCCCCCCCCTGATTTTTTTAGTAGGTATTATAAGGGAAATTAGGCTGACCAAATATTAGCCATGGATTTACAGAATCTGTACACGAGTAAATGAAACAATGGGTAAAATACAAATCGATCCTAATGTATGTTCTCAGTGTTGCTTTGACCTCCAAGTTTCAATTTAGTCAGTTTTGTCCTTAAATCGTTCAACTGGAGTCAAATAGGCCCAATTTATAGTGGCCATCTAAGTTGGTAACGAAAGTATTTATAATGCACACCTCTGGACCCGGAAGTATATATTTTGTGTCAATTTAATCCTCTTAACTTTTAATTGTGTTGCTTATGGCCAATAACAGAACCCGCTGAACACCCATTCCCTTGAAGATGCAATGTGGTTCACCTCTTGACCTCGTAATCAATTTTAGTTGCACCCATGAATATGCCGGCTCATTTTATGATGTGAGCTTAATGGCTTCGTATCCATCTCGGTGTGAAGAGAAGTAAAGCACACTAACTATTGGTTGAGACATAACTACAACCTTTAAGAGCCGAATCACCAGTGAGTGAATGGTTATGGTAGCGTCAATGGATCGTACATCATTGTTGATGTATGCCAATAATAAGTATGTTCATAAACTGAAACTTATTGAGCTACAAAGATAGTTACTGAGCTAATTAAGCTTTCGCACCGCCTAAAAACCTTCTTTCTAGAGTAGCTATTAAAATGGATTCAGGAAACTGTATTAGAACCATGTTAGTTTAATGTTCCGATTCGCGTTTCGGAAGCGATGCTGAAGCTTCCATTCCTTGTACGGGGGGATTCAATTGATAGAGATGCGGATGGATTCACTCACTTTGCACCAGTGTTTCAAGTATGTTGACAAGAACGGGCATAGAACGGCCAAGTACAAAGAGGAAGCCTAGGAACTCATACACCTACTCATTAAGAAAGGTAAAGGAAAGATAATCACCTGAAGGCTGAAGGCTATGTATCTCGACTAGATTAATGTAGGGAATTTCTACCTAATTAGTTACTCCTACTGGAGAGTCACTTTCTCAGTTGACAGTGGATCTTTTTTTGTTTGAGTTCCTAAATGGAGTTGTAATTTTACAGTAAAAGGGTTGACTAGTTTCGATAATATTCCTGAATTATCTGATGATTATCCTGAATTATCCCAAAACTTGACTGAAGGTACCCTAGGTTTCATTTGTTAGGCAATTGAATGTTAATTTTGAAAGCATCATTCGCCTGTGGATTTTGACCATTTAAACAATCAACAATGTTGAAAATTCCAGGACCAAATAGACACAAAACATATACTTTTAAGGATCATATGGATGTCGTACGTTAACAGGTTTGAGTACTGCGTATGGGCTGATTTGATTCCCAATGAAACCATTAAGGACAAGAATAATAAAATTCAAACTTGAATGACCAAAGTGACGCCGGATATATATTTTAGGGACCACAGATGTATTTTATGCTAAAGGAATATTTGCCATTGACGGTTTTTAATTAACAGTTTTATTAATCGAAAAAGTGGGAAAGGGAAGAAATAGGTTGATCAAATGTTGGGCTTGAATTTGCAAATGTATGTAGAGCAATAAATAGAAGATTCTTGCCTTGTCGGTTGACCTTATCGCCATAAATTGGTGTTTCTTACCTTGAAAACCTTCATAATTTGTTCGTAAATTTCCTATTGTTGTTGATGCTCTGTTTGAAACTCGGCTAGTCCATTCATGCTTATTTTCAAAAGTTTACTGGGTATATGACTTATGGTTTATTATTGATCTACAGATTAGAAGGGGCAATCTGGAGGTAAGCAATTTCTTCTTCCATGTGGACTACTAAAATATTATACCGTAAGTCAAATATAGAGTGAAAATATAGTTTGGTGATATGGTAAAAGCTGGAGCTTGTCTGGTGGAAGAGCAGATGTTTGAATCTCAACATTGACACACTGGGGCAAAAATAATGCCAAATCATAGGGTTATTACAGGTTCAACCCTCTTAGTACCTCAACTAACAGGGAGTGGACTGCACAATGCCCTCTGGTATTGAATTTATAACACAGTTTTTGGTCATATAATGCACCAATTTTCCAGTATATTATACTGTCAATGACAGCACTTGTAAACGTATATATCCATTATCAAGTATTGCACACACATTGATTATTTGTGCTAATTTTCTTTTTGTGACCTGCAGGGGCTTAGTCCATTTATGTTTATTTTCGCTCTGGTTGGGAATATAACATATGTAGCAAGGTGAGTTAGGTAGAATTGCTTGATTGTTATCTTTCTAGCCATATTGCTTCTTTCGTTTAACTATTCCTTTTCATTTTGTCCCATCTTTCAGTAGCCGTTGCCTTGTGGGAGCATCTTCTGTTTTTTTTGCTGTTGGGGTGGGGGTCGGGTGGTTAGGCTGTTATTCTTGTCCCGTGGGTGCCTAAGCTGAGTGTGGCCCCCTCTTGTCAACATGAACCTATTAACAATGAAGGCACGATTTGATCCCACGTTTTTTATTGACAAGGAGACTCAACCAGTTGTAACTTCCTGTGATTTGATGGCGGGACAATGGAACTCTTGGACAAGGACATTAGGTTCTTGAAAACTCTCCCCCCTAAATAATACAGAGGTCATATCCATAGGCACACACATACTATGTAATTGGGTTCTTGGAGTCCCGTCTCTTACTTTTTAGTTACTTCATTCTAGGATGTTCCTCCTTTTTCCATTTGTCTCCCAGAGGACACACCTCTCTGTTTCTATGTTCCTTTTCTTGGTAGAGTAAACTTGTGATTTGCGGGCCATAGTGTGGCTGATATGGTGATACAGCTCTACTTTCCAACTCCTTGGTCAATTGTGCTACGCGTCCCAAATAATAGTCCAACCATATGGGTTCAATCAGTGGGTCCATTGTAATCTGTTGGCATTTCAAAATGTTGATTGTGTTCATATTTGAAAATTACTCCCAAGTAAGAATGTTTGTCATATTTGAGTGCAGCTTCTTTTATGGTCAAGGTTATTTTTTGCGGTGACTAAAGTCATTTAATGTCGTCTCGTATGACGTGGTTTAGAAGTCAAAGTAATCAATGTTTTTGTGTGTAGTATACTTGTGAGTAGCTTGGAGTGGTCAAAACTTAGTGCTAATCTACCATGGCTGGTCGATGCTGGAGGATGTGTGGTTCTTGATACTTTTGTATCCTTCTACATGTAATTTTGTATCAGTGCTTTTCTAAATTCATTGCAGTGCTAGGAGAACGGGATTCACTTTTTGTACTCAAGTGTTCAAGTTAAAAACTATTTTTGCTTATCCTGCATATAAACCAAGTAAATATGATTCTAAAGGAAATTATTTTCTCTCTCTTTGTTCAGAACCTTAATGACTTTCTAGATACTAATTCAGTTCATCTATTTCCGCCATCGAGCATTGCAAGATGATGACTTTAATGCCGATCAAAAAAAAGATGATGACGTTAATGTCAAAACTTCCAATCATACTTAGATGATGAAGAAACAAAAAAAAGTTCAAGGTATCTCTCTCTCCCAACTTTATCTCTCTCTTTTGCGTGACAGTGTCTGTTGAGGTGATGTTGTGCATGTGGCGTGTGTAGTGTTAGAAAGGACACGAATATCCCAGCGCTGAAGATTTTGGAACAAAAGTCGAATAGCACAGTAACTCTCCTGTTTGGCAATCGGGAGTTTAGAAGTTCAGAACTATGCAAATATTGTGCCTATATGTTCTCATAAAAAAATCTCATTTGCAAGAAGTTATCAGGCTAATTGAATGAAAATCCAATTAGAGTGGAGTTTTGGCATGCCCATTGGAGAAGTAATAAATGGGACTCCTAGATTCAGGATTCGTTTGTTTGAACAACGAGAAATTATATTTTACCATAAGAAAATTGCCCTCACGTTTATGCTACCTTTGTCTCTAAAGTCTAAAGTGTGACCTAGACAAGCCTACCTTATCATCCCAAAATTTTGAGCATGTGATGTGCCTGTTCCATTTTCTCCCCTATTAGTTATCTGCTATTACCATCTATTTCAGGGCATTGGTTCCGGCACACAAAATCCAATTGCAGTTGAAGAGCTGATTAAATGGGCGCCCACAGTGGGCTTGCAACAAACTCAGCTAGACCAATCTGAGGACATCCGAATGTGAAAGTTTCCCTGACCTTAGATGGAATCAGCTCACAGTTTTGTTTTGTTCAGAAGCTTTATCTAGTGCATTTGCTTGTCATGTTTTCCCATGATGTAGAACAGAGGAGTCATGTTCTCTCTACAAACTTTGTTTCTTTTTAGGGTTCAAAAATTGTTGCTTGCCTAATATGTCAATTTCTTTTCCTGCTGAAATTGTTTTTGCAAAACTTGGAAGTTGGTGGTTTATTTGATTACCTGTGCTCTCGCCCAGTAACTGTAGCTATTATGCATCCTGATAGTTGCTATTTTGTTCTGCCATGATTATTATTGCAGGATTGTTAGTGTTATATTCCTACCCTTGCTGAGAATGCCAAGGTTGAAGTCATTATCCAGCATATTATAGGTAAACATTTTGTTGCTTGAATAGATGGAAATCAGGTAGGACTGTAAACAGGGACGGAGCCAGGATTTCTGCGTAGGAGGGACGGGCTATATCTCTGGAGACGGGACAGGGCTATATGATTTGATGATATATACATATTTTTCCTATAATAGTAGGGGTTTTTCAAATTGAAGCAGAGACGACAGCCCCTGTTAGCCCTCCTGGCTCCATCCTTGGCTGTAAAGCAAACCGGTTTCCACAAGCTCTTACTTCTGTTTGCCTCGTTCGAGATCGGTTCTTACTATGGAAGAAACATTAAGTTTAAACACATTTAGACATTTAAAGACTAACATTGTAAAAATTAACCTACTCAGAGTTTGCTTTGTGATCGGCTCAACGATAACCGTTTGAGATGGGCTTGAAAGCTTAATGTGTTATGCTTCAAAAGAGTTCATATGTTGCTCAAACCAAACTCGCACAACTAAATACTCGGCTCATTTAAATTTTGGTGACTCAAGACAACTGAAAGCGCTGTGGAAGCTGGTCAGCTTCACATTTGCATCTTCGCGTGCAAGATGGGGTTGTGCCTCATTGTTGAACCGCTTAAGGTAATCCCTTAAAGGCTTGTCCTTGGGGGATGGCAACAGTGTGGTTGGGTTCGGTTATTGGTAAAATTGCAACCGGAACATATACTTAAAACTAAAACCACAACCATAATCACCGTTTTTCATTTTATTGAAGCCATAACCAAAATCATGGTTACCAGTTCGTTTTGGTTTTTCACCGAAATAAGTGGTTTAACATTTTTAATAGAGTTGAAGACACTGAAAATCCAACAACAAAATATCAAAAATAGTCAACAAACTAATACACTATCCATTATACATCAAAAAATTACATAAACTAATGTTAGCAAATTCTAGTGTTAGATATCTTTACGGTTACTAAGTAAGTTTCCCAGTAAGCCACATAATTATGTGTATATAGGGGGGCATTTGCATAATTATATTGCAGTTTGGTTATGTTTTTGATTTTTCGGTGCAAATGTCACATAAAACCAAAACCTGAACAGAACCGGCAGGTTTGTCAAAATTAAAAACCAACACCGCGGTTAAAAAATTGGTTGAAGACTACACCAATTGATATGGTACGGTTTGGATAACCAAGGATTTGGACGGGCGAGATTGACATCCCTACTTGTCCTGGCCAAGCCCTTTAGATAGGGAAGGCCTGGCAGCTCTAGTTAGAGCGTTAAGAACTTTGGGGGAGAGTTTTGACTATTGCTATCAGAAAAAGTCTAATAAGTACCTAGAAAAAGCACCTAGAAAGGTTAGAATTTTAAATCAGTGGTCCAGATTCACTTGAGCATGTAGCATACTAGCACTGCTGATTACTGGAGTATCTCACTAAATGGACGATTCGTCCTCTGAACTTGATTGTCTACCATCATAGTCCCCTCCCGTTGATCTAAACGTGCCCTTAAATCTTTCTTTGAGGTGTGCCCTTGTACTGTCGATAGTTCAACCTCATTGGCCTTCATCTTGCTGTTTATTATTCCTCCTCACTCCTCAAGCATGACTGCGTGCATTAACCCTTCCCCAGACCTTATATGTGCGTGTTGCATGCTTTTCTAAGATATCTCTCGAGATTCTTATCAATCGTGAGATCTCAAGAATTCAATTCAATCTCAATAAAAATACGAAGCAAATTTCGTATTTTGCCATCCTTTGCTCGACCGTGGGGATCAACTTATAACTCATCACCCTGTTTGGTGGCCAGAATTTCAGTACCAAGATCAACAAAATTGTTTATTTGCATTTACCTTTTTTACATCCCCAAATGGCAAAAAGCCTTATGAAACAGTAATTCTTAATGCAAAAAAAGAAAAGAAAAAAGAAAACACTCCAATTGCAGACAGGAAGAGTAAATGAGAGGAGCCACCACAGCATGAAGTAGCTTTAAGGGATCACGTACTGATGTTACAAAAAAACAAGAGACAAACCAGTGAAATTATTCAATAACTCAGGAGCACGGACTCGTACTGGTCCAGACTTCCTAACAATTCACACATTCTCGTGGGTCAGCATCGAAAAATGTATAGAACTCACGAAAATGTAAATCTAGTCCGGAGGCGAAACAAGCAATCGGATTGACGGTAGGAGACAATTTGGCAATCCTGCCAACCAGGGGCGGTGTCATTTATCAGCTAGCGTTTGTATGGCCTACTACCCACATGCCTCATTGTAGAAATCAGTGGCGGTGGTGGTCCACCACCACCTCCTCCCACCACTCTCCTTCCTCCTTCTCCTCCGCCGCCGTCTCCGTGTCCCCATTTTCCCTCCTGTTGTGTAGGACCCACGCTGACAGCCTTGTCCCAACGACAGCCCAACAATATCCCCCCTCCTCCTGATCTCCTCTTACTGCAACCACCTCCGCCGCCACTCATCTCCGCCTCCTGCCGTCGCATGTTTGCAACGTCTCCGAACTCCGAAGCGCTGACGGAGAAGTTAGTGACGCTCCCTCGGTCGAACCCCTCCGCCGTAGTCACGCTCCAGTTAATGCTGGCCTCGCTCGGCTCGTAGCATTCCGTCGCCGCCACAGACGGCGTTACCGGCTCGTCCACGCTCTGCCTCCGCCCGTACATTGTCGTCGTGTCGTCGTCCAGCGAGTCTCGCCTCCAGTACGACGTCGTCGTCGGAGTCGAGAAGCTCTCGATCTCGAACAAATCGGAGCTCGCGTCACTGCCGCCGTCCTCCTCCGTGCCGGTTTTCCGCGACATAGGACTTGTCGGATATCCGTATCCCCGCCGTTGTTGAACCTCCATGGATTCATCTATCGGCTGGAAAATCTCCAACGACTCCCGAGGCGGATCCTGATCCATTGGGGCTTTTATTGGTACTTGCACCATGGACAATGATTGGTTCAAAATTGGGAAAGAGAATCCAACACCATCGCGAAACGACCCCACCACACCTTGGTGGTGGTTGTGGTGGTGGTGGCGTCTACGACGGTGCTGATGATTCTCTGACGAGAACGGTGAAAATTCCGGAACTACTTGTACTGGAATGATTTGTCCGGATTGCTTTGTGATTGAATCGTTCTGCGTCGGGACTGATTGATTTTCGCAATCGGTTGGATGATGGTTAACTGAATTGTGGATGTGTCTTTTGGGATGTGATGACAATGATGAAGCGAAAGATGTTTTCGGTTCGGAGATATTTTCCTCAACCTGAACAGAATTCTTGCCATAGCAAGGGCATTTCAGTCCTGAAAACCATTTCGTACCGTTGCTTGAATGTCCTCCATTTCTCGGACCATTATCAGACTGGACGTTCCTCAATGAGATTGGAATAGACCCCTCCGGTTTCGATAACAAACCGGTCTGGCTGTTCCAGCTCGCTTCAGACGAAGCCGTGGGCGTCGCGTTGAACGAACGAGCTCGGAGTTTTCCCCCGTAGCCATAACCCTCAGTTGATGAAACAGAAGACAGTCGCGAAATCGCAGAGAATTCGCATCCTCTCTGTTGATCAGTTTTGTCATGATGGTTCACTGCTGAAGAATCTCTCTTGTTGCTGCTGTTGTTGTTCTGATTCTTCTCGCTGAAGTAATTCTCCGCCTCGAAAACGCTTATCTGATCGGAATCATCGACCGGGTTGTTGTCTTCTGGTTTGGGTGGCGGTTGAGGTCTGAGGTAGGAGGAGAAAGAGGCATCTTTCATGGTGTTTTTTGGTTCAAATGGTCTGCTGCTGCTCATGTACTGAAGGGAAGTGGTCTCTTGGGCAATGTTAGTACCATTTAAAGCTTTTCTTATGGTTTGCCTTTCCATTTCTGTGTCTCTCTCAGGTGTTTTAAAATACTACAAATGGATTGGAACTGATGAGAAAACTGGAAAAAAGGGACACTGGCAACTGAAGCTGAATTGGTTCTGGTATTCCAATTCCCATTTCCCATTATGGTTTATGTAGAGTTAGAGTCAAGGTGGACCAAGGGCAATGGGGGTCCTGCCCAAAGCTCAAGGTGTTGTAAATTTTGAATTTACAAAATTTACAAATTTTGCCCCAAAATTTACTACTACACAAATTTTTGGGACTACTTCTATTTTTGGTATCTATTATAAAAGAATAAAGAATAATCTAAAGTTCATTGTACATATTTTGTTCTTGTCAATTGATAGAAGAGATCAATTACATCACATATGAAGTACAAAGTACGAACACGGGACACTACATCAATTGTGAGAGTCCACGAGACAACCAAGTCCAACAACTTAACTAATATACAAGAAATAAGCTCATTACAGGGTAGAAAACAAAGAAAGGAAAAGCCCATGCTCGTAGACGGGGAGATTCGAATACCTAACCTCTTATTGAGATGGAAGAGCCGTGACCAAGGTCACTTCACTACTCTTTTAAGAAAGGCAAGGATCCGGTATTCATATTTTCAAATATTCAAGATCCACCTTCTCCTTTGATCAAGACAAAAATACCCTGACATTAAATTCTAGTAATTTTTTTCTCCTCTCCCGCCACATCATCGTCGAAAAAGTTGATGTCGCTTGAAAGTTTGCGGGAAAGTGTTCGTCGCCGAAAAACTCGCCTGAAAATTGACCGGAAAATTTACCGGCGCCGGTGCAGGACATGGTGACCGGAGATGGGGAAGAAAATGTTGACCGACTGAGATGTTGACAATGTTATACTCCCTCCGTTCCATTCTAAGTGACCCCTTTGGTAAACGTGTATTTTTGTGGACGTATCCATTTATCTGTTAAATTTACTACTAATTCTGATAAAGTTATTACTATAAAAATATATAAGTTTATTAGTTGTATATATCCAATCACCATCGTTTATTTAATCATTTTATTACATAGTCAATATATTCGCCGGTCAATATCTTCTTCTCCATCTCCGGTCACCATGTTCGGCGCCGGTTGCGGGCGACCAACTCCGGCTCTGGCAAATTTTCCAGCAACCTTTCCGGCGTTAGTTAATATTTTGTCAAACTTTTCGACGCCGATGGATTTTCCAGCATGCTTTCCGGCACCAGCAACTTTCTTGACCGGTAGTGTTGGAGGAAGGGTGTTTTTGTTTAGTTGGGCTAAATGTGTTTGAAAATAGTTGGGTAGATTTTATGTGTTTCAAAATAGGCATAGTGGACTAGAGACTAATCTCCCTTATAAAATTCCGGGAAAGGATTATACACAATTGGAGTATTTCTCTTACATTCGCGCAACTATGTCACCAGAAATTTTGAATTGATTATCTGTCTTTTCCATAAAACATAAGGTTGTGAATAAGATTTTGTGGGCATAATAAGTAATTTTGCTACTAAAACCGTAAGAAGGATGATGATATTTAAGGTATATTTTTAGAATCTTATAATGTTTGGTATTAGTTTGGAATATTTCTTATGGATGAATACTTGTATTTAATTTTCAAAATGTGATTTCATTTGTATGTCTGCATATATTTCTTAAAAATTCATATGGGGCCTCGTTTTTTTAATTTTTACTTTATAGACTCCCAAAAAATCCAGGCCGACTCTAACCAAAGATCAGAAGTTTGATTCTTGAAAATAGCCTGTCCCTTTGCAGGAACTCTACGCTTTTTTTCCTCAAATATCAATTTAACTAAAGATCAGAGGTTTGCCACGAAGTCTCACAAATTACTTACACTTGAAGATAACATTGAAAATTAGAGTAGTTATCAAAGCTTTCGAGATGGAGCAATGGGTCCCCTATTAAGTACTATTAATTGAGAGTTGTCCCAAACAAGATCATGTGTGAACGAATGATAACCAAATCATTCATTGCCAGACTCGTACTTCTACAAACTTGCCATGCCTTTGTGTTGGATGTCAGGTTCGTAGTCTCCTATAAAAAAATAGGTTGATGGGGTATTGGAAACTACATGATCAAATAAAATATGTTTTAAGATATTTTCTCCGTCCCAATTTGTTTGTCAAATATTCTATTTTCTACTACACCTTAAATGGCTTATGTATTTCAATCTATAATGTTTTTTCACCGTTTTAAAAACTTTGTAGAATAGAATTAATCGTGTACTATCGAACAAGATCCATATTGCATATATTTGGAGATCAATATTAAAAGATAGTATAAGCAATCGAAAACTGATACGATTATCAAGAATTGACAAACAAAATGGGACGGAGGGAGTATGTTTTAAGATAGATGTTTTATAAAGGCTAAAAATAAATTTTGGCAAACCTAGCTCAATCATATGGTTTTAGAGCTTCGAGTAACCTCATCTCCAGGGTTGGTCCTGAGATTTTCGGGGCCTAAGACAAACTTGTGAATCTGGGCCTCTTTAAAAAAATAAAAATAAAACTATAACCTCAAAATGAGTAGTTACTTGGCTCTATATTTTGTTTTGTTTTTTTCATGATTCGTTCCGTTGTTTCGAATAAAACTAGTTTTTTGTCATATTATTTTTTGCACCAATAAAAAAAATATCCTATTGAAAGTGTTAGTTTGTTAGAGGGGAAAAAATATTTGTAAGAGAGGCTCAAGAAATGAACCTGGTACCTATTGGATAGAGAAACTAAGTTTTTCCTGTAATAATCCGAAAATTTTAATAAATTTTAGGATTATTTAATTTAATTTTAATTACTTTAATTTTGTTATTAAATTTCTAATTGCACTTAGGACCCTTAATTTGCAATTACTACGGTTTATACCCTAATACTTCCTAATTGCTACAAATTCGACCCTAAGGCACGTTTACTTTTTAATCGCGAGCATTACATTTTTATA
>JAXBDA010006440.1:0-20758 GCA_036023075.1 Gaultheria prostrata
CTATCTCCAATTATTATTCTCTCTCTCTCTCTCTCTCTCTCTCCACTTATTACCCCTATCTTTAATTATTACTCTCATTCTCTTTCCACTTATTCCCCCTATCTCCGAAACTAAACTAAAACTACTAAACGAAAACAAATTTGCAAGTGACAGGTATGTCGAAATTCAACAAACAATTTGGGACGGATGGAGCATTATTTGATTTATTCTTAATTTTTTGCGGCCTCGTTCATCTAGTTGATTAACACTTCTTTGATAACTTGAGGCCTAACAAAGTTTTGGTCATCATGCTAGCGATAAAGCTTGATTACCATGACAAAAGCAAGCAATTATGCTTGATTGTTATCTTAGTTAGAGTGAAACCTCACCCACGATTCTCTAAGGCATCCTTAATGAAGTTACATAAAGAGTTATAAGTATTATCATACTCCATATGATCTCAAAATGAAAACAGACATCAAAATCCTTGTAAGACGCATAAACTCCAACTTGCTAAGACGAAGTTTCCCCACGTCATGAAGGGATGATGCAAATAGCACCAAAAAAAAAAAACCTTGGGATTAGCCAAAAAAGGAAAACGAAATTTTAAGTCTAACCATGGCTATTTAACCGGACTCTACTTTTATAATTCCTCTATGAGCACATACCATTTCAAAAGCACCATCTGAGACATGCACTAATGAGAACAATCACTTCCTTCCATTTGAAGGAAATACCAAGAAAATCAAATGCCAAAAGGTAAGATTTGTAAAACTAAGTCTTCCCTTTTCTAGGTCCTCTTGTGTGCATCTTTTTCCGTATGCGTAAGCGTAGACTACAAAGTTACCAAGAGCGTCCTACATCTGTTGCACAATATTCACTAATATTCTGAACTCAAACTGCAGTCTGATCATACCATTTGCCATAATTAATTACATTGTTTACTTGAAAGGTAATCATATTCAATTACGAAGTAAGAAAGGTACAACTAGCTAACAGTTAAAATGATTACTTCTTGAAGTAAAGCAGTTAAAAGTTAAAACAATTCTCCAAAGAACTCGACCTCGAGTTCTCGTTGGGAATCTGCCATCTTCCATGCCAAATAAATAGATACTTGGAATACTTCAATCCCTTGATTTCCGTCCAAAAATGTTCCACAACAAAATTTACTTGCAATGCTATCTTCTCTGCATGCTTCAATTGACTCATAAGATCCACTAGATGAATATTGGAATCTAATCATATTGTCGCAATCCAAGAAAATCAATAAAGTCAACTTGACTTTGCGGGCTCTCTTGATTCAGTATCATCTCGCCATTGGTTAACACATCAATAATTGACCCATTTAGAAAGGCTGGCTTGACCATGTAGCCATCACATAAGGGGGCAGCGTCGATCACCTCCTTTGAAAAATTGGTTTGGTCCCCGACAACTAGATCCCCAACAACAATAACAATTTTTTGTTTCTCACTAAAATCCATATCAATTCAATTCAATCATCAATAAAATTCTAAAGTTCTCTCTATTTTACTTGTGCGCAAGGTATTTATCATCTCTTGTGGATTCAAGAGTGTCTGTTAGAATGATATCTTACCAATTCGTCTACTAAAACGACATCTAGTCTTCTTCCGCTACGACGCTGCGTCAAGTGGTATCAAAGCAAGGATTCGCCTGGCACATTTGTCGGAGAAGGAAGGACAAACCCTATTGACGATGGTCATAGGAGTGGATTAAATAGGATTCGCGCTAAGGGATTTTCCCATAGCCAACCTATGAATCCCAAAATTAATAGGAACCTGTTGAGGGATTTGCCCGCAACCAACCTATTAATCAGCATGTCTGGCAGAAAATTCTCGTAACCTACATATAGAAATTAAGACTAATACCTAATGGAAGCATGTCAAAACAAGTGGCACAAAATAATAGTTTCCTAAACCGAGTTATTACTAAAATAACATTTCCGTAAATTAAAACACAGAATATCTTGTCCTACATCACAATTTCAAGTGATCATCGAGCAGTTACATTCCTAAAAAAGGCCACCCCTATCTCCTACACTACCAAGTTTGCATTAGATCAAATAAATGTGCAGTCGCAGTTCAAAAAAATAAATAAATGTGCAGTCTTTCCTCCCACAACTTGTTCCTGAGTTATGAGAAAATTTTGGGTGCAAATAGGATACCATGTGGTACCTGCAATGCCCCATCACAGCTGTCGGGATGCGTGCTGGGTACCGCCACGTGGCACCCAGCCGGCATCCAAGTTTTTCTCCTGAGTTACAGTTACTTGTGCAGCAATACAAATTTCTCTCCCACAAACAACGTCAATTGAACATTATCCACATCGCTCTTGAGTAATCACATTATGAAACTATATTGAATAATCATGCTTTATGGAACTAGCCAATGTACTAAAAATACATACAAGTAATTAGTGATGAAGCACCACCCAAGTATCACATTCAATTAAACTAACTGCATTGAATAATCAAGCAAAGAACTAACCATCTTGAGGATTCGCATAATTAACATAGCCGTAACCGAGCGACAGGCGTGTAGTTGCGTCCCTACAAACCCTAACAGAGACCACCTGGCCCAGATGATTAAACACATCATACAGCTGGGAATCGGTCACATTAACCTCCAGGTCACCGACGTAAAGAGACGTCGTCGCGAACTGGCTCCCACCAGCATTCACAGCCTGAGGCGGAACTTGAGGAACCTGTGCCATGTCTACCGAAACCCTAAAGAATTTTCCTTTTTCCAAAATTTTCGATTTTTTTGGTATTTTTTTCGATATCTTCCCTCTCCTCTCGATTATTCAGGGAAATCAAACACTAGATACGATAAAGAGATCAACCGCAAAACGAACTGAAGGTAAACCTTAAAAATTTGAGTCAGAGAGAGATTTTTTGTTTTGTTTTGTTTTGATAGATGGATAGAGGAGAGGGAAGAGTTGATAGGGTGGATAGGTAGGTCGGATGTCCGACGGAGGAGGAAGATCGCCGCCGCCGGCGACGACGGAGATGGGAAGAGATAGGATAAATGTGAGGACGTGGGAGGCAGGGAGGGTGCAAAATCGGAGGGGCTCGTTTGTGTACAAACCCTAAAGATTATGTAACGCAGGACGGAATCTCTGCCGTTGGATTCGAGGGGGACCCCACTCGACTTCTGATGGTTTTTTTCTTTTTTTAATCATTCAAAATCTATTACTCCCTCCGTTACACTTTTGGGAATTCCAACTTTTAAGAGAAAAAAGTATTAATAATATGAAAATTCAAACTTCCAAATATTACCATTGAAAAGTGTGAAAAGACTTTTGTCTCATGTGCAAAGTAAGGGTAAAATGGAGAGTTTACCAAGATTTGTTTTTGACTTTTAAAATTTGACAAATTTTATGGGACAAGTAAAAGCATGAAAGTGTCCAACTTTGTGGGACGGAGGGAGTGCATGCGAAGGGAAATAAGACTTGAGCCCACAATGCAGTGTAGAACATTCAAGAACTCTGATGAGCTAGCCACCACTTGCTCTTATGGGTTTGTTTTGAGATAATTATGTATCATTATAGAATCACTGATTCGTCCGACCTATATACTAAGGGGGCGTTTTCTAAATGATCTTATGAGATAAAATCTAAGATCTTCAAATAATAAAAGCAAAACTAGATTTTATCATTTAGGAAAACAACATAATTTTATCACACTTTCATAAAAACTGCATTTTATCAAAAATAGATTTTATCTCATAAATCATTTAGGCCTTGTTCTCCAATGGATTTTATGAGATAAAATATAATTTTGATAAAATCTAGTTTTGTTTGGAGGTGAGATAAAATCACATTTATTTTCCCAATTGATAAAATCTAGGCTTGATAAAGGTGTTTTCCAAATGATTTTAGGAGATAAAATCTAGTTTTGATAAAATCTAATTTTGCTAAAATCAATTGAGGATCCTATATTTTTTTTTATCAAAACTAGATTTTATGAGATAAAATTCATTGGAAAACAAGGCCTTAGAAAACTAAGCTACTGAAACTCCATGTAATAGTACTATTCAATGACAACATTAATCCCTAACGGTCTTATTGAATGTCGGATTTGTTTGGATAGATGAAATTGTGAGGGTGAATAAAATAGTAAGAGATATTAGTTATGAAATGTGGGTCTACAATGATGTGAGTACTTATGAAAGGTGAATAAATTAATTTTTATAATGGCTATAAATTAGTACTTAGTTTTGATGATTTTGTAAAAAAAGAGATAAAGTAGGACATATGATGTAAAATACATTTATTTTACAAAATTGTCCCCGTGCATGTTCATATGGAATTATGCATTAAATCAATTATATAATTACATTTATTTTTATGCACTTTTTATTTGTTAGTTTTTAGGTGGTTTGGCCAGCAGTTTTGAGGGCCAGTGATTTTTGTTTTGATTGTATTGTTTGCCGATTTTAAGCTGGTGATTTTGATTAATATATTTTTATCTCTTCACCCAAAAAAACAAGTAACTATAATTTTATATATTTATAATTTCATATAAATGTACTAATATATTTGAGACATCATTACAATGCTTAAAAAGCCACAACTACTAATTCAGGAAAAGAAAATAGTTGTGATGTAATATAGATACACATTATAATGCAAATATGCCCATTACTAAAAACTTAAGTAGAAGAATACATATATCAAACGTGCATTAAAATACTTCTGTACACTATTTTAAAAAAAATTCACATCGAATTAAAGATATGTATTAATAGTTTAATTTGGTATAAAAAAAAATTTATGCGAGGAAGTACTTTCTTTTTTTAATTCGAAGGATATTTCAAAGCCAATTTTTTTTTGTCACACGGTATACATCAGCGGGGGTTAGCGGGGTATTAACATGTTAATCCTAAGAAAAATTCAAAGGCTATCCATAGCCCTGAATCTTGAATCTCGAACGCCCACGACATGGCCCAAACCTTGGGAGGCCTCCCACATGGGGAGAGCCAAGAAATGCCAACTGGGCTACAAAGCCAACTTAACAAGTTAACAATGTAAAATATTTTTGTATATAAGTTTTTAAAATTTTTGCATCAAATTAAAGATCTCTATTAGTAGTTTATTTTTTGTGCAAAAACAAAAAATTATAAGCCGAAGTACTATATTTTTTTATCAAAACAAAATTGCAGAAGCGAACAAGCCAGCAATGTAAAATACTTAAGTACACAATTTTTAAATTTTTTTGCATCGAATTAAAGATCTCTATTAGTAGTTTATTTTGTTGGAAAAAAAAACAAAAGTTATACGCGAAAATACTACTCCCTCCGTCTCATTTTAAATGGCCACTATTCTTTTTAGGCTATCCCAAAATAAGTGTCCACTTTGTAAAGTTAGTGAGTAAAAGTTGACACATTTTCTATTTTGTCCCTAAAAGTAGATTCCATTTTGAAAAGTTGATGAGTAAAAGTGTAATGATGATGATGTCTTCATAGAGGGTAAGTGTGGAAAGTAATATTTTGCATGTGTACTTATGTTGACTCCTAAAAATACGTGATTGTTAAACTGGGACATTTAAAATGGGACGAAGGGAGTATATTTTTTGATCTGAAAAAAATTGCAAAGCAATGTAAAATACTGAAGCACTCAATTTTTCAAATTTTCTCGAATCAAATTAAAATCTCTATTAGCAGTTTATTTTAGTAAAAAAAAAAAAAAAACACAGATTACATTATTTTTTGATCTGAAGAAAATTACAAAGGGCATAAAACACGTTAATAACAAAATGAATGAATTAGGATAGACGTGGAGGGGGTAACCCCTGTCATTTGCACTTCCGGCATAAATTTGGACAGGGTCGATCCTATCCAAATTCAAGAAGGGCTAGGCTGCCATAGTTAGTATTGGGCTTATTTTATCCGGGTGGAAGATATGTCTCCCAAACATTGGATTGTGGTGGGACCGCGATAATTAATCCGGGCCCAAATTTTATCCAAGCTCTAAGCCTAGCCCCATCCAAACGGGCTCTAAGGGCTCGATTGTTGTTAAATTAGTTTTGGGTGGATAAAATAGTGAGAAGATAGTTATGAAGGGTAGACCTACATTGATATGACATTTGTGAATGATAGATAATTTATACATTGTTTCCGTTTGATAAAAATCTTTCCTCATTTGTTAAAATCCACCTCAATGATGTTATCAACCCTCATTAAAGCTCTCATATATTCAAGTAATTTTATCTAATGAGAACATAAAGTCAATTTTAAAGTCTCATAAAATCAAATGACAAATTCAAAGTTGATTTTTCTAATATACTACAATCGGAATGAATAATTTCTATGAAAATCCGTAGGGGACCCACAAAACCATATACTCACTCCATCCAGATTTGAAAGTTGATTATGGGAGTTCATGTCACTTTTCAAATGATAATATCTTATAAATTATAATGTGTTATGCAATTTTAAAAATAATGTATTGTAAAACTAATCAAGATTTATCAAAAAAGATTCATATTGGACATATAATTTTTTATCAATTTAAGAATATTATTAATTTTTAATCCAATTTTAATAGAACAAACAAGAAACAAATCTGGATGGAGGGAGGGAGTATATCACATCAGGTCGGTGCCCATGATGTTAATGGAATAGTTATCTCCTCCTTCAGTGTCTTGACTACCAAATCAGCCGCCTTTTCATACCTTGCACTTGCAGCGTTGAATTCGACGCCCCATTTACCACCACGCGACCACCGCCACCACCTGTCGCTGTGAATTTCAAAGCCAACTCTCTTTCCCCTTAACCATGGACACCGAAGCTCCCAAGCTCTCAATCTTCTTCCTCCCCTTCGTAGGCGGCGGCCACTTAATCCCAATGATCGACCTCGCCCGCCTCTTCTCCACCCACAACGTCAAATCCACCATCCTCGCCATCCCAAACGACGCCTCCATCTTCCAATCCACCATCACTCGCGACCAACAAACCCTAGGCCTCGACATCCACCTCCTCACCCTCCAACTCCCCTTCACGGACCAACCTCACGCCGTCACCGCCGTCGACATGTCCGCTTCCCCCTTCACCGACACCTCCGTCCTCCAACAACCCCTCGTCGACCTCCTCCGCCATTACCGTCCCGACTGCATCGTCACAGATACGTTTCACCGCTGGGCCGCTGACGCCGTTGACGGGGTGGGGATACCGAGGGTTATATTTAACGGGAATTGTTGCTTTGCAAGGTGTTGTGAGGAGAGTGTTAAAAGGAATTCGCCACATGAGAAGGTCGGGTCGGATTTTGAGCCGTTTGTGTTGGAGGGTTTGCCGGATCGGATTGAGTTGACCAGGTCTCAGCTTCCGATTTTTATTCGAACGAGAACTGAATTTCCAGGTCAAGCTCGCAACTTTTTAAAGACTATACACTAGTAGTACAATTTAAATATTTGCCGTAGAAAATTAGACTGGTGTTGGAGGGTGACTTTTCCGTTTTTAACTAAATTCTTATGTGAGCAATTGATGTACGTGAGAGGAATGACATGTTTTGAAATCCGTATTTAAAAGTTTTAGAAGGGGCATCATAGCATAAAACTTTTCAAGGACGTTGATAGGTGTTCTTTCTATGTCAAATTTTTGAATACAGGTAAAGGCATGAGAGCAGAGCAGAATAGTTTTGGGCAAGTGGTGAATAGCTTCTACGAGTTAGAACCAGCTTATGTTGAATACTACAGAAACCAAATGGGGAAAAAGTCATGGCTTGTCGGCCCAGTTTCGCTGTGTAATAGAAATGTTGAAGATAAAGCTGAAAGAGGCCAAAAAGCCACCATTGATGAACATAGCTGCTTGAACTGGCTAGATTCCAAAAAACCCAATTCTATTCTTTATGTGAGTTTCGGGAGTTTAGCTCGCATAAAGCCCACACAGCTTATTGAACTTGCACATGGTCTCGAGGCTTCCAATTGCTCTTTCATTTGGGCAGTGGGGAAAATTCTTGAATCGGAAGATGGAGAGAATTGGCTTCCTGATGGTTTTGAACAGAGGATGATTGAAAGCAACAGAGGTCTGATAATTAAGGGATGGGCACCCCAGTTGCTGATATTGGAACACGCGGCGGTTGGAGGATTCATGACACATTGTGGATGGAATTCGACTTTGGAAGGGGTGTGCGCTGGCGTGAAGATGATCACGTGGCCGTTGTCGGCCGAGCAGTTTTATAATGAGAAGTTGGTGACGGATGTGCTGAAAATTGGGGTTAAGGTTGGGAGTGAAGAGTGGGCATCATGGAACATGGAGAGAAAGATGGTGGGGAGGGATAAAGTGGAGGCAGCAGTGAAGAAGTTGATGGGTGGTGGTGAGGAGGTTGAGACGATGACAAGGAGGGCGAAGAAGTTGGTGGAGAAGGCAGAGAGAGCGGTGGAGGAAGGTGGGTCGTCCTGGAATGATGTTGAGGCTTTGATTGAGGAGCTTAAATCTCGCGTGAAACAGAAATAGGTAACGCATGTGAGGGAGAATAATTTGTGATGGGTGCATATGCTTGCATATTTGTGCCTTCGCTATCACATTAAATTTTGAGCTAAAGTTACTAGTGAACAGTATATATTTTTCACTTTATATACACCCGTCTCTTTCAGAACTCTAATAATTCTATCTGCTTTACTTATCCAATATTAAAATATTATTTTTTCCTTTTTAAATATTACAAAATATTACTCAGTACCTCAATAAATTGAGGTGGATTTGTTGAGTTACTTATTGAGGCTATTGTAGGCTATATTTGTTATTTTGACTAGGTAGAATACCTAAGAGCAAGTCCAATGAAGATGTATAATAGTTATAGTCAAATGACCACTTTTAGCATCAAAAATTGGTTAAAATGTGGATAACTAACTTTTGGTGTTAAATACCCCCTCTCCAGTGGGGGGCTCTAAAATAAGACCAAAGGGTTCCAAATTTAACTAACTTTTCCCTCCACCTTATTTTTATTAATTTCTCAATCTCAATTCAACGACTACTCAACTACGAATGTCTAACATATTTTGAGTCCGCGTGATTAAAATTATTTATTTATTTTTAATTTTCAACTTGCGTCCAAAATTTGATTGAACATTATTTTAGGGTCCGGACAAATATTTTGGGACAGGGGGAATACCCCAAATCTCAACCTCCATTCCCAACAAGCCGTTGGATTTAGGAGTACCATGATATTACCACACCCAATAATTTTTACCCAACCTTATCTTCTACGTTCTTCCTCCTTTCTTCTACAGAACTTGTGACCTAGAAAAACCAGACGCTCACTCACATAGTAGCTCTCTCAAGCTCTCGTCGGTCTGCCTCTCTCTCTCTGAATCTACACACAGTCTCTCTCTCGATTAGCCGATTGATCAAACCCAAACCCACTTTCAGTTCTCGATCAAACCTCATCTCTCTCCCTCTCTCTCTCTCTCTCTCGATTTGTATGTGAATTTCTTTGAAAAATCCCAAATCGTCAACAAATATAGCAGTTTCGGACAAAAAATTGTGGATTCCGGCTGTTATTTTGCATTTTCGGGCCACTGGGTGAAATTCGGTCAATCGCCGGCGAGATTTCAGGTAAACTCCGGTCTGTTTTCTGGTATATAGCCGTTCCTTTTGATGTACTGACAGATATGACTATAGCTATTTGGGGTGCCAAATATCCATCCCCTTTTCCAACTTTGTCATTTTCCATCTCCATTGGAGCTTGGAGTTCTATCTTGGGGATGGAAAATGGCTATACAACCCCTTTTCAAACCCTCATTGGACATGCTCTAAAAGAGGCTTTTATTTAGCTTTGTTGGGCTTGCCCTCAAAGCATGTACAACAGTTTCAGTAATGGGTAACTTTTAGGCAAAATAAAGAGTAAAAGTGTTGTAGATTATGAGCATCTCCAAGGCCCTAGGCAAATGGGTTCTGCTAGCTACAGTAGCTAGCCAAATCAATTTTTCAATGCTCCAACTGACTCTCTACTTGCCTCAACAATCTGCCTTGGAGGTAGCCAAATCAACTTTCCAATGTTCCATCCGACTCTCTACTTGCCTCAACAATCTGCATTTAGAGGCTTTTCCTTTGCTACCAGACTACTAGTGGCGAGCCTTTTCCCTCACTATTAGTCTCTCTCTCCACCCACTTCCTAATTATTCTCTCTATTTTTTTCTCCTTATTATTTTTAAAACTTAAAATATTTAAAACTTTTATTCTTCATATCAGGTGTTGAATATATATATATATTTTTGAAACCTACTTGACGACATCTATCAAACAATACCAATATTCAATATGAAATTATGTGCAAAAAAAATTTATTTTTTGGGTGCAGGATTTTTTTTTAATTATTATGAGCGCAAACCAAATAATTTCATGAGCTCAAGTTCTATAAAAAATCATGAACCCAAAGTCAGTCAAAATCATGAGCTCGAATCCGTATTAGTTTGGATGGGGAGCAAAATAGAGAGTGGTGTTGGAATACACAAATGAAAAAGTGAATAAACAAAATATAAATTGTACTCTTTTTTTTTGTCCTTTTGGGTAGGCAGAGTGGAGAGTAGTGTTGGAGATGCTCTAAACAACCTAGTTCTGCTACGTTCTTTGGTAAATTGGGCGGAGAACTGTAGTACATGTATACATTAAATAATTAATTGTTTCCCACCCTTTTCCTGGACAAAAATGCTAATATTTTATCATGTAATAGGTAAAATAAATATGTATTAATGGAGTATTGAAGGAGATATGTGGGTGGGTAAAAGAAAAAAAAAAGTGTACTATTCACTAGCATTTTTGGAAAAGAGCTGCTGCACTTGCTCTTAGGGAAGACGGAAGAGGATTGGCAATCCCATGCAAATTCTTCATATTCCGGAATCCAATTACATAAAGAAACATAATTAGTAGTATTACGGATCTACATATAGCAACGAAACTTTATCAAAGCAATTTTTTTGAGATATCTTCAGAATTATGGTCCAAAATTTGCTAACTAACAGAGCCCTCATCCTCCTCAAACCAGTCTCTGTTCTTGTGAACACAATTGCCTTGCCCCTCACTCTCTAGCTTTACTCCATGTAACATGACGTGCTTGTGGTCCAAAATCAGAGTCCCCAGGGAAAAGGGAGTGTTTCGTTTATATAATTTTAAAAAAAATTCTTATTAAATAAAGAAGTCAATTAATATGGCTATTACAACCTATCGCAAAAAAGAACTCAATTAGTTTTTCAATTTGGCGTAAAAAAAACTAGAAAAATAACGTACCAATATAAAAAAATTTGCAGTTTGGCTACATACATATAAAATATACCCATAATTTACTCAGAATTTGAAAATCAATAGCCCAGATTCACTTGGAGTAAATCTGGGCCATTGATTTACATATTCGGGGTAAATTCCCGGTTCCCTATCTGGGTAGCTAGACTTTCTGAAAAATTTGAGGCTGAGGAAGTATATCTAATTTCGAACTTCACTTTCTTCCTCCAATTCGGTGAATGTTTGCTCTGCCTCTACATATAACAACGATACTCTATTCAACACCTCATCCTCAAACTAGCCTCTGTTTTTCTGAATACAATTGCCTAAAATCCAAGTCTCCAAAAACCCAAAAAATGAGTCAGCTAAATGTCTTCTTCTTCCCCACGTTGGCTCACGGCCACATGATCCCAACTCTAGACATCGCCAAACTCTTCGCCACCCACGGCGTCAAATCCACCATAATCACCACTCCCCTCAACGCCCAATACTTCGCAAAATCAGTAGAAAAAACCAATCAACTGGGTAACCAAATGGGAATCATAACAATCAAGTTCCCCACGGTCGCCGCCGGCTTACCGGAAGGATGTGAGAACATCGATCAAATACCATCCGATGACTTAATCCCCAATTTCATTAAGGCCACCACCATGCTCCAAGGCGCGCTCGAGCGGATCCTCGACGAGGTCCGACCCAACTGCCTCGTCGCAGACATGTTCTTCCCGTGGGCCACGGAAGCCGCTGCAAAGTTCGGCATCCCGAGGCTGGTTTTCCACGGGACTAGCTTTTTCGCCATGTGTGCTTCGGAGAATGTGAGGTTATACAAGCCTCAGAGAGAAGTTTCGTCTGATGATGAACCCTTTTTGGTACCTGATCTTTCTCATCAAATTAGGCTCACGAAAATGCAATTGCCGGAGCACGAACGGAACGAGTCTGAAATAGATTTCACAAGAATAATGATAGAGCAGGAAGAGTCGGAGTTATTAAGCTATGGAGCTATATTTAACAGCTTTTACGAGCTTGAAACAGAGTATGCTGATTATTACAAGAACGTTTTGAAAAGAAGGGCTTGGCATATTGGACCCGTTTCGTTATGCAATCGGGAAATCGAAGGCAAAGCACAGAGGGGTAAAGAAGCATCCATTGACGAACACGATTGTATAAAATGGCTTGATTCAAAGAAACCCAAATCGGTGATTTATATCTGTTTCGGAAGCACGGCGAAATTCGATGATCCTCAATTGTATGAGATCGCAATGGGTCTGGAGTCTTCAGGCCTGCAGTTCATCTGGGTTGTGAGGAGAGGGGAAAATGAAAAAGAAAATGAAGAGTGGTTACCAGAGGGGTTCGAAGAGAGGACGAAAGACAAGGGTTTAATTATCAGAGGGTGGGCCCCTCAAGTGTTGATTCTCGATCACGAATCGGTTGGGGGATTCGTGACTCACTGCGGGTGGAATTCAACGTTGGAAGGGGTCGCCGCTGGAGTTCCAATGGTGACGTGGCCGGTGTTTGCTGAGCAGTTTTATAATGAGAAGTTGGTGACAGAGATTTTAAGGATAGGGGTTAGTGTTGGGCCTCTGAAGTGGCAGAGTATGACGAGGAGCGGTGGGGTGAAGAGAGAGGATATTAGGAAGGCGGTGCAACGGGTTATGTTAGGGGAAGAGGCGGAGGAGATGAGGAAAAGGGTGACGGGATTTAAGGAGATGGCGAATAAGGCGGTTGAGGAAGGAGGATCGTCGTATGCTGGTTTGCATGATCTTATACATGAATTGAGTTCTTGTCGGGCTAGAGATGCTGAAGCTTAATTTGGATAAAGGTGTATGAATACTAGATTCTAGTTAGTTTCTTTTGTTTTCTAAATCAATAATGTGTTCTTTGTTAAGTTACGTGAATTTGTTTCAACTTTCAATCAGCGAAATGAAGAAAACTTTGTTCAATATCCAGTCGCAAAATGCTACCCTATTTTAATCAAACCTTAGATTTATCGGATACTCAGGTGTCCAACCGGCGATAAGGGAGATCTCCGTTGACCGGCAACGACGGAGATGCAAAGAGGGTGTAGATGTGAGGACTTGGGAGGGAGCAAAATTAGAGGGACACATTTGGAAGAAGAATTTGGATGCGTGTAGGGTATACCACGTGGTACCCATAATGCTACATCACATCCGTCCACATAGTACCCGTAATACTATATCACAGCCGTCCATCTCAGTAATCTATGGTGCGAATTAATAAACTCTTCTCTGAAAGAGATTATTTAAAATTCGGACCATCCCACATATTTTCGGATGGTTGGGATGTGCGTTGGGTACCGCCACATGGTACACTACACGCATCCAAATTCTTCTCCACGTTTGGGTACAAACCCTAAGATTATCTGATGGAGGACGCAATATCTGCCATTGGATTCGAGGGGGGTATGTATCAGAGGGACACGTTTGCCTTAAAAAGTTAGTTTTTTTTTTTGCCAAGCGGCACATAATCAAATTTTCCCTTCGTTTAGCTCCTTTCTCTTAGGGCATCTTCATCATCAGCCGCACAAAAAAAAAATACAAAATTTAACCTCAAAAATACCTTTTATAAATTAGCAAGTTATTTTTTCAAAAACTCACAAAATCAGACTTTCTATTCTAATTTGACTATATTAAACTATTCTCCTTTTCTACTCCTACTAAAAAAAAAAAAAATTACTCAAACGGACGGAGAGAAGTCAGGAGAGAATTGAAAAGTAATAAACAAAGTAATAAAAAAACAAAAACCTTCCAGTAGGAATAAAAAAAAAATAATAATATTAAACAAATAGAAAGTGATGGAAACATTGGATTGAGGGAGAGAAAAGTCAAGAAAGAGAGAGAGGGGAACGGACAGAGGGACCATTTGATGCGTGAATAGTGCCTACTCAATTTTGAGTAGGCATTTTAGCAAAGTTAGAATTTTGTAAATTTGTTCATGTATTTCATGCGCCTGATTTTGGGGGTGTTTTTTGATTTTGACTTAACAAATTAACCATCAGGGGGTTTGATGCCCCTAATGTTGATGCTCTTATGGTGTGGATCCTTTCTAAACAATTGCTACAATTATATCAAAAGTTTGAGTACTTATGTAGTATTACTATAAGAACATATTTTTTCTATTCCCAAATTTCTTGCCTACTTTCATTAATTGCAACTCTTCAAAAATTGTTTATATACTCAAACTTATTATTTTTGATAATCGGATGTCTGAATCAGTTTGCACGCACCTCTATATACTCAAACCTATATTGTTATATGTATGCAATATGAATATTATTAGATATATCTTAATTATTTTTATTAAATAAAATTTTCAAAATCTGAAAAATCTGAATAATTTAAAAATAACAAGTATGTCAAAAAATAGACCCAAAATTTGAGATAGTGTGAGTATCAAACACTGCAGAGTGACCCAACCCTTCTCTGATCCTCCTAGAAGTGTTTACCATCACTAGCTTTGCTTTCCTCTGATTGAGAAGAGACTTGGCTGCATGTGCACCAAGACTATTGCCGGTTTCAAAATGCATGAGGCAAGTGATTATGTCAATACAAGTACCCTACCATCATATGTTTCCACAGGGCCACATGCAAATGCTTTGGCCAAAGGTTCTGAATAATTGTACCGTGCATGATATCGTTTTGTAATTGGTATGATACAGTACATAGTTGAACTGAAACATCTATTTTTTGAATGTACTCTAAGTGCTAATGTTTGGATACAATGCTCTAACCTGCAGGGGCCCCAATCACACGAGTTGGGGGATTGGAAGACATGGCTCTACACCAACATCAAATCAACCCCAGGGGGTTATCTTTCTAGTGTCAAAATTGTGTTCTTTTGTGGAAATTGTGGCTGGCCCGCAACATGACCATTTTCGATTAATGTCTCCTTTACTACTTTTGATATAATTTCCAATAGCACTCGTTTTGCTAATGAAATTACCCAAAGCTTCCTTGCTAGTGCTTCGGCTATTCCCAGAACCGTGAGGCTCGTGTCTTGGGCATTTCCAGGTACAGGAAGGCTTAAGCTGAACACAGACGGATGCAGTCGAGGAAACCCAAGACAAGCTGGATATGGAGGTGTTTTTAGGGAGGAGCGAGGACACTGGGTCCTAGGTTTCTACGGACGTTTGGAAGACTTCACAAGCCTTGAAGCGGAGCTTTGGGGGACTTTTCAGAGGCCTAGAGCTGGTTCACAACAAAGGGATGGAACCGCTAGAAATCGATTCGGACTCCACTGCTGCCATTGCCCTTATTAACGAAGAGCACCCAGACCACTCACCTCATCTGGTGCTAATCAAGGAATGCAAAGCTCTAATGACTATCACTAGTTGTAGCTTGAAGCACACACTGCGAGAGGGAAACAAAGTGGCAGACAGACTTGCCAACATCGGGGCGGACCAAGAGGACAAGATGGTGTCGCATATCACCCCGCTTGATGAGATCATACCACTCCTCGAGGCGGACATGAGAGGAGTGGCATTTGAGCGTTTCTAGTTTTCTGTTTTTCTTTCCATTGTACCAAACAAAAAACATAGTTGAACCGGAGAGATATTGGGTAGCATTTTGAATTCCTCGTTAAAAATAAATTTGATTAAGATTCTTACGATAGGAGTCAAACTTTTCGTACTCTAATGTGTAGAAAACATTGGTCTAATAATTCCAATAAAAACGAAACACCACGACATAGATACATATACGTAGTAAACATTGGACACAATCACACAACCAGCGCATAGACTTGATTTATTTCTTGCAATTTACAGCCATAAGATTCAATCGCATAGATACATATAGTAAGGATTTACAACTTGCTCCGGCACGAGTTTGGCTTATAGTTCGGATGGAAGAGAGCGCCAATGACTTAGGCTCTGATTGTTTGGACTGAAAATATTTTTCTCAAGAATGCTTTTTGAATTTCCAATGTTTGGTTGCACATGAGTTGGAAAAAATGTTCTACATGTAGAAGGTTTTCCAATTTGGTGGGAATTCCACCAAATCAAAGTAAATCAACTTACGGCAACAATCCCCGTAAGTCATTTACAAATCTTTTCCTCGTAAGTCCCCTGTCAACTGCCTGAGGAACTTTCCCACCAAGTCAGAAAATTCAAACAATAACCCCATATTCCTCCAATGTTTTGACCAGAGAGAAAAGTAATTAGAGGGAGAAAATGTAAAGATCCACTCTCGGGCGGCATCTTCAGAAATTTTGAATAGGGTGTTCAAAATTTATCTTAACTCCATTAACTAGTCATCTATACACAATTTATTTATATGTTAGTTTGAATAATGAGACCAAATATTATGAAAATACGTAAGATATATGCCACAATTGCATGTTCTCGATGAATTTTATTTTTTAGGCCAATCAAAATTAAACCATCCGATAACACACATTAGTTTTTATTGTAGAAAATTGTCTGGCGAATAGGTTCACACAACTTATTTTTTTGACGAATACTCTTATGTTTTGAAGATATAGAGTTGATTGTTGTTCAGAGAAAAACCTGAACACGGTATAGGAAACCCGAGTGATAGGGATAAACCGACCACAAGGCCAGCTCATCCCCATTAAGCCCAGCTCAATACAAAGAGCTCGGGCAAAGACCAGAAACAGAGAAAGGCTCAGTGAGCATCCCAAGGACTGGGGAGTAGAGGGACACAATCCGAACTAGCAAGCACAGCTCGGCAATGGAAGGGCAGCACGGACTGCCAGACCTGAACTAAAAGAAGGGGAAGAACAGCTCGCCCCCACATCCCTGCCAAGGGAAATAACCCCAAGGGGTTTAGAGGTCCTGAAAGGACTCAAACTCTTCTCTCACGAGATCAAGATAAAGCCCGCAAAGTCCGGTGGCTTATCCGTAAGACTCCTAAGGGTATTGGAAGTCTCATTCCGTTCGGGAATGAGAGGCTTCCAATAAGCTAAAGGCGTTAACAAGATAAGCATTGGTGAAAGTCCAAGTCCTACGAGGACTCAATCACTCCGTTAGCCTATATAAACGACTCCAAGTAACTAAATCAAGGTACGTTATTCCAGTTATCCATACTTGAACAATACTCAACTCTATCACACGAAAGACTGACTTAGGCATCGGAGACTGGTTGATTAACACCACACCGGTGTCCCTAGTTTAACTCTGTTTTGCAGGTGCTTCGTCGGGCTGCGCCGAAAACTGCGTCATCACCGAGATAAAATTATTTCATATAATATAAGATGAAAAGAGTTTAAGGCTGGGTTTGCCATTTGATTTTATGGGAAATCCCATGAAATTATATTTTAGCACGTTGATTTTATGGGAAATCACAAAAAGGTGAAGAAAGATCTGGTGGTCTCTGTCTGTATTATCATCTTCAGACTTCGAGAACAGCACACCGTGGGGGGGCCAATGAAGTACCCAATTTCGAGCTTCTCAGCAATTCTCTGCCACCTTACTAGTATTATGAAGCTTCCTCCAATTCGGATAAATGTTTGCTCGGCCTCTATAAATACCCACGATACTCTAATTAACACCTCATCCTCCTCAAACTAGTCCTCTGTTTTTGTGAACACAATTTCAGTCTCTCTCTAGCTTTCATTTCCATCTCTCCAATATTCACGTCCCCAATCGATTACGAATTCAAACAATTTCACGAAGAAAATCAGGAACAAATCCGAAAAATGGGTCAACTACATGTCTTTTTCTTTCCCATTATGGCTCACGGCCACATGATCCCAACTCTTGACATCGCCAAACTCTTCGCCTCCCGTGGCGTCAAATCCACCATAATCACCACTCCTCTAAACGCTCATTACTTTACAAAATCAGTAGAAAAAACAAATCAACTGGGTTTCCACATGGGAATCAAAACAATCAAGTTCCCCGCGGTTGCCGTGGGCTTACCGGAAGGATGCGAGAACGTCGATCAAGTACCTTCCGACGACATGATCCCAAAGTTCATGAAGGCCATCACCATGCTCCAAGACGCGCTTGAGCAGATCCTCGATGAGGTCCGACCTGACTGCCTCGTCGCAGACATGTTCTTCCCGTGGGCCACTGAGGCTGCCGCGAAATTCGGCATTCCTAGGCTGGTTTTCCACGGGACTAGCTTTTTCGCCCTCTGTGCTATGGAGAATCTGAGGTTATACAAGCCTCAGAGAAAAGTTTCGTCCGATGATGAACCCTTTTTGGTACCTGATTTTCCTCATCAAATCAAGCTCACGAAAATGCAATTGCCGGAGCATGAACGAAATGAGTCTGAAACAGATTTCGCTAGATTAGTGATACGAATGCAAGAATCGGAGTTATTAAGCTATGGAGTTATAGTCAATAGCTTTTACGAGCTTGAAACAGAGTGTGCTGATTATTACAGGAACGTTTTGAAAAGAAGGGCTTGGCATATCGGACCAGTTTCTTTGTGCAATCGGGAAATCGAAGACAAAGCACAAAGGGGTAAAGAAGCATCGATTGACGAACACGATTGCTTAAAATGGCTTGATTCAAAGAAACCCAATTCGGTGATTTATATTTGTTTCGGAAGCGTGGCGAAATACGATGCTTCTCAGTTGTACGAGATCGCAATGGGTTTGGAGTCTTCAGGACAACAATTCATCTGGGCTGTGAGAAGAGGTGAAAACGAAGACGAAAATGAGAAGTGGTTGCCAGAGGGGTTCGAAGAGAGGACGAAAGACAAGGGTTTAATTATCAAAGGGTGGGCCCCTCAAGTGTTGATTCTCGATCACGAATCTGTTGGAGGTTTTGTGACTCACTGCGGGTGGAATTCGACTTTGGAAGGGATTGCTGCAGGAGTTTCAATGTTGACGTGGCCGGTGTTTGCTGATCAATTTTATATTGAGAAGTTGGTGACAGAGGTTTTAAGGATAGGGGTTAGTGTTGGGCCTCTAAAGTTTAAGAGTAGGACGGCGAGTGGTGGGGTAAAGGGAGCCGATATTGGAAAGGCAGTGCGACGGATTATGGTTGGGGAAGAGGCAGAGCAAATGAGGAAAAGGGCAATGGGATTTAAGGAAATGGCAAAGAAGGCAGTCGAGGAAGGTGGATCATCGTACACCGATTTGCATGATCTTATACAAGAATTGAGTTCTCATCGGGCTTGAGTTGCTGAATCTTAATTTGGATAATTACGTATTAATGCGAGATTCAAATCTTTTGTTTTTGTTTTCTAAATATTTACTGCCTTGTTTGTTAAGTTAGGTGAATTTGTTTCAAACAGAAATGAAGAAAACTTGGTTCAATATCTAAGCAGGAAAATGCAACCCTATTCTAATCGCGATCTTTTTTTTTTTTTTTTTACAACCGGATATCTGGGTCAGTTTGAGCACACCTCAATTAATTCTGGAGCCTGGAGGTAACGACTAAGCATAACCCCGTTGGCCCCAAGAGTTTGCTAGCAAGGGAATCAAACTTGAAACTTTAGGTGGAAACAAACTCCTAAGTTCTAAGACAAGACCACATTGGCAACGATCTCTCTTGTTGTTGATAACGACTTCAAATTTTATTAAAATTAATCGATTACATATGAGTCACGATTTGACTCCACAATCCACATTGTCCACAAACCAGCTACCACGCAGTACATTTCAGCTCGGCAAAATTGACCCGGTTGCTTGGCTTGATGGGCGGTACAAAAAGATAAGCAAATAACTGGAAGATTACGCCCTCTGTTGACCTGTTCACTCTTTATGACTGAAAAGAGTTCATAGACCTTGTTTCTCATACGAGAAAACTATTTGCTAAAATCAATTATTTTTATTTGTTAAAATAGATTAATTTTATGAGATCCTCAATTTAGAAAATAAAAAACCTTTGAAACTTTTACATTATTAATGACGCAAATGAAAATTCTATAAGAATAGTAATACTATTTGAAAATGCAAGCATCCGCATCTCTCTGTATCCCCCTTCTGCCGCTAGAGTAGTGAGCAAAATAATGAAAAGTGAGCTGCACCAGTCTCATGGCCTTTATCCCTACTTTGCAAATTTTGTAGCTTTGCTACAGTTCCCCTTTACGTGACGCGATGAACTAGTCACAATCTTCTTAATATCTTATTTTTCTATCTGTCAACTTCTCCCCACTTTTCGTTCTTTTATTATTCTGTTACACTCTTTGTATTATTTCTTTGGGCAAATTACCAGACAGTGGTACTAGGGGCAAATAATTACGTTTTGCTGGTGTACTTTTTGGAAATCACAAAGTCATGACAAGTAAAATAAATATTCCATATACATGGTATTTTAAATGTGTACTTCCCACGATACCCCTCGTCTCTCTCTCTCTCTCTTCATCGATACAGATACACAGACCGGGCTTTCCGTCTTCATCCCCTTCACCATCACGGTTCCCACCGCCACCGCCGCCGCCGCCGCCAACCACCTTCACATCCAACAAACCTTACCGCCGACGACTGCTGACCACATCACCTCCACCGCTGGGCTCTCTCTCGAACGATTGGAACCTTTAAAGAAGACACCACCAAGGTCTCTCTCTCTCAATTGATACGATTTCAATCGTATAAAACACACAGATGTAGAAGAT